>VMDR010002937.1:0-80686 GCA_007922815.1 Macrotus californicus | reverse complement strand
TTTAATTTTATATTCTGTGCCACTTAAAAAATCTGCTTGAACCATTTAATATATCTTCAAAGAAATTTAACAACAGGTTCCTCAAGTTCAGTTTTTACATTTTAAATATTAGCCAAAATATTTTTGCAGGTAATTGTTACAGTATTTTGAATTGGAGTCTGTATTTACCAAGTTATTTTCTAAACTCGTTTGAATGCTTAGCAAGGGGAATAAGGAAAAGTAATCACCCCCACCCCCGCCCTGCCCAGTACCGGCAATGCCACCAGGAGCAGGTCAGTCTTATCTCCTGTCCTCTTAGATCAGGCCTGTTCTGACATGACAACCACAGGATGTGGTTGTCCCCAGATTTCAGCCGCCTCCCCACCACCCATGATGTTGCTTATGATGTTCTCTGCTTGATTTCTGCCGACGGGCTTCAAGTTAACACCAAAAATACAATTTCCACTGAATTTTAAAGGATTAGATCATTCACAATTAGTGTGAACTTGGGGTGGGGAGGCTTAACTGTGTCATTGTACTAATACTAGTTCCACAATAAACAGGTGCCTTCTCTGTACATGTTCTACTTAATGTTCTCTAACACGTTCTAAAATATCAAGGGAAAGAGTGCCAAAGTTCACGTAGTGCTTAATGCCAGCCCAGGTCATTTTTTAATGTAGATTTGAAAGTAAGGCGCTGCTCGGCTCTGTTGTTTAGCTCTTTATTTTCCCCTTCCTTGTATGATTATGTTTGAACATTTTTTAATGGCTTCCTGTCTTCTGGGTTTTGAGAGGCCATCACTGTTATTGTCGTGGTCGTTGGTTTGGTTGTTGGTATTTGTAACATTCGTTATTATTTGTACATACATGGTTTAGTCATACTGATTTCAAATGTCCTTTGTTATGGCTCAACCCAGCGGGCAACCCTGCTTGCTGGGAGCACCACACTTAGTTTTATTCATGATGGCCGAAGCCACCGCCACAATCTCTGGCCTTCAGAAGCTTTCGCTGACCGTTGGGGCCCCGTGGGTGTCATAAACCAGGAACCTGTGCTGGTTCCAGGGTCGGGCAGCCTGCAAAGTGTGAGCATCCGTAGCTACCCCTGTTGGGTGGGGCCTTAGGGTGTCAGGGGAGCATATGAAGTAAAAGCCCTCACATGCAATAAGGTAGTTGGGGGTCCTTAATATCAGTTCCAAATGTCCCTTGAGTACATCAAGTTGAATGATAAGGACCGAGGAAGCTCCGGGTCTCCTGGAAGGGATGGCTGCTCCCTGGAACCGGCACCAAGGGGCCTGGCTTACCAACCATCCCTGTCCCCCACTGACAGCCTTTGGGGGGAAGGAACCCCGTATCACCACCGATAAGCCAGTGTTCCCAGCCCATGCCTGGTTGACAGGCTCTTCACCTTTGGTGTCCACCAGGGGTGCCCAGTTGTCTTATTGCTTTATTTTGTTATTGTACTCGAAAGAAACTGTTGATAGAGCCCAAAACCCTGCAGGAATTCTGCCTGTAAAAACCAACAGAGTCATTGGACTTGCGCGAACGTCAAGACTTTTGTTTAGTAGGTAATTTTACATCTAAATGTTTTTAATGATAACCAATGTTCCTTTTTACTTATAAAGTTGGATTATTTTTTAGAATTTGTAATAAATAAAAACGATTGCTGCTTTACCACTGTAAAATAGGCTTTCTAATGTGACCATGTATTTTTTAAATAAATTTTAATACAACTTGTACAACGTCGTATGCCTGCGTATCGCACGCACCAAGATATCCATTTTGCACACACCTCATTTAAACTGCTTCTTTAGCTTGGGAAACGTTAAAGCTCAGAAATATAGTGCGGTCTAAGTTGGAAAAATTATATGGTTAAGAATACTGACCTGGTTAGCCTACGACTAACTGAGTCTGAGAAGATAAAAGAGATGTCTCACATGTCCTCAACCCTCATGGCACAGTCCAAAAGCTGTGGAAGCATGCCACCCCAGGACCACGCCACCCCAGGACCACACACTCCTGAGGTCCTGCCACTTCAGCTGCTATTTAATGGGCTAATCTCTTTGACATTGATTTTATCTGTGAGAAGCTCCCCAATGTGTTCCCGGCCAAATTGTAGCCTCTAATAACTGGTGATCAGTTGTGTGTAACTAAGAAAAATCTTTACCCTATAGTGAATAAATAACTTCCAACTTCAGGCCTCTTTACCCTCTGGGAAGGAAGAGTCAAAACGCTCTCGGACATGGTTCACGTTATTTAAAATTGCAAACCCCTTGAAGGAGCGTGTTTGATTTTGGAATGTCTTTGTGTACATATATACTGAATTCCTGTCGATTCTAGTGAATTGGAGGGAAGAACACCATGTTGACTTTTAAAACTTCAATATCAATGAAGCCAGCATTGAAAACTAAGCTGAAACAACGCAGTATTTTCCAAGTAGAAGCGTAAAACCTCATCTGTCTAATTGATCAGGATTGCTGCTAGGTTCTGATGGCCTACCACTGCTCTGGTACCATGTGATCATATGAAAAAAAAGTGATGTCCCAGGAGCTGAGTCGGGCTGTGGGTCTAGGCAGGAACCCCTGGAGATAGGACACCTTTGTGTTCTTTAAACACAACCACAGGGAGGCTTCCTTTCCAGGCTAAAGCCCATGGCCCACAGAGTGCAGATTGTGCTGACAAGATGGAGTGATTCATTTCATTCATCCCATAAAAATAGCTCAAGAAAATCCTCATAGGCATACAAAACCTACCCATTATCACATTATCCCAAAGCAGGGTCAAAGTATGGAGGAAACCACCTAAAAATAAACTCAACTCATAGCTTACTTGACTTACTTCAACCAGTTTAGTAACAGATTCAGAGCCAACTCTTAAATACTTTTAGGTACTGGAGATTTCAGATGTCATAAATCCTGGTGAAAGGACCCTCGTGACTCTCTGCTGAGATTGGGGCAGTCAACGTGAAGAGGAAAACACAGGACCGACTGCACTATCCAGGAATGTTATACAGCTCAGGGTGGGCTCATAGCTCCACAACAGGGAACAAGCTCGTTTCTGGGCTCTGGGTCTTTGATCCACAAGTACTATAGCACTCTCGTGGTTCAGGTTTCTGGAGTTTTCCAATGGCTGAGCCAGCAGGTTTCCATGATCTTCCCCACCTGTTCATGGGTGCCTGACATTTCTTCAGGCAAAGGCCAAGGGTTTCATCGCCTTGGTAGAAATCAGACCCACAGTCCAATGTTCTTGGAACTGAAACATTGACTAAAGTTGGCATTAAGTTGTCAGTGACTAATAGAAGATGCTTTTCAAAAAGGGAGCATTTAAGGCCCATGAGCAGGAAAAACAAATAGGCACGGATATTTGAACTAGGAAAGGGGGACACTATTAAGTAAAGAAAAAGGAAAGGAAAGAGAGGAGGTTGTTTTAAGTCATTTACATTTTAGCTTAAGAGTTGTCCCTCTTTCCCAAGCCTTAGAGGCTCTTGTAACTAACGGACATGTGACGTATCTTTACAGTGTGCTGTCTCCTGGTGCTAGGGGAGTAATCTCTTTTGCCCCATCTGTTTTAAGGAGACCAAGGCTCTGAGGTCCTTGCCCTGCCCTACAGTGTCCTTTGATGAGCGGATCTGGGAGCACCAGAAATGTCTGGCGTTTCTGTTAGAATGAGAGTGTTTAAAACAACTACAGTTGGCGCTGGCTAAAACCTTGAAACATTAATTGAAAAAATATTGGTTGTGTTTCTGCAGTTAATTAAGAGAGGTTGGAAAGGTGTGTTGGGGGTGGTAGGGAGGAGACGCCCAAAATATAGGTGGTTTCTTTGTTCTTTTTTTTGGCTTACCTAACAGATTCCTGATGTTATTCGCCACTTTGAAGGGGGATAAAAAGGTAAAAGGAGCAGAGGAATAGGATGATTTTTCAAGACAGAGTAGTTTTCACTACCATTAATTAAAAGGTGTAATGAAAATGCTGTGCATAAAATAATTCCCAAACGAGACCATGACGGAAGCACTGGGAGCCTTCAGGGCTGCTGCTGCTGCTTAGCATTCACCAGAGACTCCCTGTGTACCAACTTGTACTTCTGAAGAAAGGTGAACAGAATTAGGCTTTTTATAGACCTACGTCAGCAGGGGCATCTGCTCACATCCTAGGATCATGCTCACTTCTCTCTCACTTCCATTTCCTGGCTGCTGTTCCTCTCTCCACCACTCTCCACACCAACTCTGTATTGGCTGAGGTAGTGCCCAGGGCTGCTGGCCGTGCTCTTCAGAGGAAGGTGGCAATGCATAGTCGCTCAGATGGTGCTGTACCTTCCTGAGGGTGACAGTGGTTCCCTGGACACTGAGTTTAAAAGGCTCTTTCTGTTTTTTTCAGCTTCCCCCCTTCCCGCATCAGGAAAGAGCTGTTGATTCAGGGAAGCTCGGACCCCTGGCCAGTGCCATCCCCAGGCCACTCTGCAGTCCTTGAGGTCCGGGGTCAGTAGATTATACACACTCAATGCTGATTAACACAGGAGTGGGTGGAGGGAGCAGACAGGCAACCATTAGTAAAGAAAGCATGGGTTTTGCAGGTAATATAATCATTTATCTACAAACCCAAGACATCATCTAAAAACTATATGGACAACAGTATGGTGGTTACAAGAGAGAAGAGGAACGCAGGATAGTAAAGCAGCAAGGAGTCAATTACATGGGGATAGAAGATTTGGCTTGGAATGGTGAACATACAATGCAATACACAGACAATGATGGATCATAGAATTGTACACTTGAAACCTATATAATTTTATGTATCAATGTCACCCCAATAAACTTAATTAAAAAAGATACAAACATGCAAACATTAATCCTGCCTTAGGAATCCAGGCTTCAAGTTGTATTTGACTTTGACCTGTAAGACAAGGTGTATTTTAATTGGCCAATATTATAGCAATGGTTGGAGAAGGAATGGGATAGGTCAACATAAACAGAGATTCCAATAATAAAATTCTTTCTCACCCTGGAGACAAAGCAAATGGGGTTTCACAGTGAAATAGAACCTACAAAAAATACAAGTTGGCAGTGTTATTTTTCAAATTCAGAGACATCATGAAGTTGTCTCATTCAAGGACAATAAGCCTTGAGATTAGACCTTTTCATGCCTTGGGAAACCCCTGAATTTCTTGAGACCCTGGCTCCCATCCTCACTGACTGGCGTCGTTCTGGAGGGCTGCCACAATGACGCCTGCTGGCTGCAAGGCCTAAACAACAGAACTGTGTCCTCGCAGGTCTGGAAGCTGGAAGCCCAAGAGTCAGGTGTCGGCAGGGTTGGTGTCTTTTGTGGCTTCTGTCCTTGGCTTGTAGGTGGTCAGTTTCTCCTTGAACCTTTGCAAAAGCTTCCCTCTGTGCCTGTGTCTGTGTCCCAGTTTCCTCTTTTTACTTCCAGGGACACCTGTCACGTTGGGTTAGGGCCCACTCTCATAACCTCATTTTAACTTAATCATCTTTTTAAAGACCTTCGTTCCAAGTGTGGTCACATCCTGGAGGTTAGGGCTGCATTTTAAACTGGGGTGGGGGGAGCAATTCAGCCCATAACACAGACCTAGGATAGTTTAGATACCCAAATTTAGCAAGAGTGTACATGATGTAGAGGAGGCTTGGGAAGTAAAATTCCAAAATTATTTTCTATATGCCACTTTCCCAATGTGAAAGTGTAATGGGGGAAATGTTATTCACAGCAAAACAAATAAATAAGCAAACCAAAATAAGAAAGTAACAAGGAAGACATACGTGGGAAAAATATATAACTATACTCACATGTATATATGTACACACATGACATCCATATTCAGGTAGCCTAAATTTAGCTAACATGTATTTGATATAAAAGGGGCTTGGAAACACAGAACTCCACAATTGTTGTCCTAATACCAGCACTTATCAACTATAAAATACAATGGGAACATAAAAGTAGATTTGACCAAATGCAAAGATATATAACATTTTAACTTTCTTGGATGGGAAGACTCAATATTGTAAGTATGTCCACTCTTCAACAAAACACAAATTCAATGCAATCATAATCAAAACACGGTGTGACTTTTATGGAGATGGGCAAACTGATTCCAAACTTCATCTGGAAAAGAAAATTTACAAGGATGACTAACAGAAGAACAATGATGGGGGCACCCTTGCCCAAACAAATAATAAAATGTACCATAAATAAGTACCAATTGATGCAGTGTGGTGTTTCTGGAGGGATAAAGAGATCAATACAACAAAATGGACACAAACAGACCCATCCACATATGCAGTTTAGTACACACTAAAAAATTCAAAAAGATGGGGAAAGGACAAATCTCTTAACAACTGAGAGTGTGAGAGTGACCATCCAATCGGACAATAAAATTAGATTTCTAACTTGTGATACCATAAAAATGTACTCACAGATATAGAAAGATATATTTAAAAGCTAAACATGGATAACAAAATTATGAAAGTTTGAGATGCAAACATAAAATAGTTTTATAATTTGAGGCATGGAAGGCCTACCAAAGGGAGAATAAAACCCAGAAGCCATGAAGGAAATTTGCTGAAGAGCCATAATTATGTAAGCACTTGTAATTGCTTGAAGAAAGGGCACCGCTAGCAAAACTACGACAGGGGAGAGGTTGGAAGGAAATGTCTGCCATACGCGTAACACCCAAGAGCTTACCAGCCAGAATATATTGAGATTCTTCTAAGACAATAATGAAAAGAACTGAATTTTCAAAAATAGGCCAACATGATAAGGTGCTCATCCTAAATAGTAAAAAAGAAAAAGGAATTGAACGAGCATAATTGAGATCCGCCCCAGGGACCTTGACCTCTGGAGTCTGGGCCTTGCTGGGGAGACTTTACATAGTTTTCATTGGGTTCGATATTTTAGAGTTTCATTTGAAGGCAGATCTGATTGCTGGGAAAAGTGGGTTGAGTCACAAGAAGAAGGGGGCAGGGAGACCCATGAGGGGGCTGTGGACACATCCCCATCAGGGAAGATAACAGCGGGAACCTGGGCAGTGAGGCCAGGGATGATGGCAAAGAGGGGCAGACAGACCAGGCAGGACCTGGCGACTGTGAGGAGTGATGAACCCCAGGTTCCAACCCAGAGTGACAGCTGTCAACCTCATGGGGTCAGAATGAAAAGGGATCTCAGTGTGGAGCAGTCCATGCAGATTTAGTCACTGCTGTGCGTGCCCCTGGAGTTCTTTGCTCAGAATGCTCCCTAGAATGTGAGTGTAACTAGTTTAAATGCTTGTCTCTAGGCCCTCAAAAGTAGGAATGATGTCTTAACCTTTATATCCACAACAATGAACACATAATAAACATCTAGGGAGAGCAGGTGAGTTGTGGGAGTTTTTGAGAGCCAGTGGCAGAGACAGGACTCCAACCTTGGACTTCCCTACCGCCAGGCAACTGTTCTCCCCCCTGCAAAACTAGGTATGGTGAAGCTCGGACCAGAGCTGGCTATGGAAGGTAGAATTCTTGATTCCTCAGGCATGAAGTGGCTGCAGCACTGTTTCCCATGGGTGTTGAGGGAGAAGTCCCTTCCTGTTCTTCTCAATCATGCTTGCTTTTACTTGGAACGTTTAAATGAACCGTCTTGGAAGCGAGGCCCTGCTCCCCACCTGGGGGAATGCACTGTCCTGCCCCTACCTGCAAACTGCTTTGATCTTATGAGTCTGCAAGCTCAGAAACCTATGATGGCTCTCTGCAGAGAGGCACGTGAATGCCTATGTCCTCTAGCCCGCCACAGCCCCACCGCCCACAGCCCCAGACTGTAGGTCCAGTCTCATTTCCCACGTGACTTCCACCGTGAATCTGCCCTTCCAACCTGGTCAGGAAAGCGGCTGAGCCAGTTCTTGCTCGGCCCCTTAGCCCATGCTCCCCCGGGGTAGATGGCCAAACAACAGACAGGACAAAACTCCTCTGCGCCCGCGCACCTCGCCCCTGGTCTCCAAATTCAAGCCCTACCTTTCGGTGGTTTCCCTTCACTCCTCTCACCTGAAGCCATCTCTCCGAACCCCTCCAATATTCATAGCACATACCACACCATTTAGCATTTAATTGGTTTTTCGTTTGCAATGCTGCTTTCCTTTCATCTTAATCACTTCCTCCCCACGCTTCACGGATGAGCACACAGAAGGGGGAGAGGGGAAGAATGTGCTAGAACTGAGGAGTCTCCTGGCAGAAAATAGGTGTTACACTGAGAAGCCCAGAGGGCAGATCTGAACGCAGAAGAGGTGGGGAGAGGGGGCGGGATACTGGGGGCAGGGCAGCGCTGATGCTGTTGCGTGGATATGCTCCCTGGCACAGGCCTCAAGAGCAACGGAGGGTAAGGGGCTTGTCAGTGAACACAGGTGATAGACCTTCTGGGAATGGAATAGGGGGCACTTTTTACAGAGCATTAGGGCCCTGCCTGAGCTGGTCGGGAGACATTTCAGCAATCATGGTTAAATGTGACCCTTTAAGGTACCCGCAGAATTGCGCTGGGCCTTCTTCAAGCTGGTAAACTTGAGAAAACGCCTTTTTGGAGAAAGGGGAGGATTTGGCCGTTCACATTTCGCCCTTAGCTCTTCTTTCCCTCGCAGGAAAAAGCGCTGCGCGTCACTGCTCCGCCAGGGGGCAGGAGAGGACACATTACACAGAATTTAAAAAAAAAAAAAAAAATCCCGAAAGTTTTTCCCCAAAACTGTGTTCCTCATGAAACTGAATCCTCCAGCTGTGGCGTCCCAGGCGCCCGCCCCGACCCGCCGCGGCTCCCGCCCCGAGGCGGCGCCCCTCGCCCGCCGCCACCCGCTGCGCCCCTGCCCGCGCCCCTGCCCTCGCCCTGCGCTGTGCGCGCGCCTTGGATCTGCTGTTCCCAGCACCTTTGCCCCGACCCTTTGCCCTGAAGATGAAGGTTTGGCTCCTGCTTGGTCTTCTGCTCGTGCACGAAGCGCTAGAGGATGGTGAGTGCCTCCAAGTGCGGGGTTACACGTTTGTGCCCCCACTGTAGCCGGGATCCCCCAACATTTGTCCTCCAGCCAGCTCTTCCTCCAGCTCCTGACCTTCCGAGGTTCGGCGTTGGCGTCACTCCCTGCCGCGTGCACCTGCCCCCTCCTATAGGGTCTCCTTATCTCCCTCCCTCCACCTCCTCTGGGTGCCCTGGGACGGTGGCAGCTACCCGGACTCTTAGTTCCCCAGCAGGGACGCTCCAGCGCTCCCAGAAAGCCTTTGGCCGGCAAACGGAGCATCCCCCGCCAGCGCCTGGTCCAGCCCCCAGTGTCAACGTGTCGGTCTGGGAGGTGGCGCGGAACGGTGGCCGGCTTCCACCTCGGAGCCTCCGCGTTCGCTCAGGGATCTCTGCTTTTGAGGGCGGGTGCCACCTGAGCAAGGCGATTGCTCCTTCTTTTGCAAAGTTCGAAGTGTCTCCCTCCTCCTAGCCACAGTCCCGGGTGTATTTCCTGTACCACCTAGGGCTTGAATCCTGCAAGATCTTCCCAAGTCTTAGACTGGATATTCCTATGGATTAAACCTCAAAAGGAATGAGAACCCCACAGCTGTTAATTACTTACCTGAGTGGACGGGAAAACAAGAAAATGCATGTTTGTCCAGCACAACGGACTCTTGTAGTTCTGTACTTTTTCCAAAGTGTGCCTGTGCTGGGCCCACCCTGTTTTGTAGACTCACAACCACAGGGTCAAGCTTTATTTTTACGGTGTTTGAATGTGTTGTTTACATGTATGTCTATATCCATATTACTGTCAGCGTTTACTTGTCCTGCTGGCTCCATTATTTATGCCATCGGTGTTATTTGTACAGTACATTTTGCATCTGGGGGCATCCTGGCATCCTGAACCCTCCCTTGGAATTCCTCAGCTGCAGCCGCAACATTCACTTAGTTTTGGTTGAAAAGCAGCTTTTGCTGTTATGCAACCTCACGTTGGAGCCAGCTCAACCTGGCTCACATTTTATCCACTACTCCGTCCTGACCAGTTCCTTTCTTTCCCATGAAACGAGAAGCATTTGCCAAAAAAATACCATCTTCTAGATGGCAAAGTTCATGGTGGTTGTAGGACTTGAAGCCAAGCATGAGGATCCTTAAGCCTGGAGTCTTGCTGAATAAAATGTAGGGAGTGTTTCTACTTGGGTGTGGGGGGGGCAAGGGGTGGTGGTAAGCAGGTAGTCTTTGCCCAGAGAGGAGCTGGCATGAGCTCACGTTGTGAAATTCAATGCTAAAACGCTCCTGATTGCTAAAGTGAAGGAAATGCAGCATTTTTTTGAATAGGGCAGGAGATGGCCAGACAAAGTAATTTCAAATAGCCCACTCACTGGATTATACCATTCACCCGGAGGCCTGCTTCCGAGGCTCAGGAAACAGGATCAGCCTCTGCCTTCTAGATTTTTCCCATCACCATGCTCCCAGACCACGGGAACGGTAACAAACTGCCAGAGTCAGTTAGCACTGTTTGAGTCAAATGCCATTTATACCAGCAATGAACATTTATGAGACAATCAGAGAAAGTTCAACACAGAATAAATATTTTATAAGAAATAATTGATCCATTTTAGGTGAGACAATAGCACTGTGGCTTTGTTTTTAAAGTATATACTTTAAAATATGTAGTATAGACAGTGATTAAAATATTGAATACACAAATAGAAAAGTAAATCTGCCTCATTAAATTATATAACAGTTTCCTTAAACCTATTCAGGATGCTTTTTCTGTTTTGAGTTATGGTGTGGCTGGCTAGGGCCAGCAGCAGGCCAATGAGAGTGCCAGGCTCTGATTGGCAGGTTGGGATATGGTACACGGCCAATTGCAGACACAAGGTCATGACTCAGTGTATCCCACTGCCTTTCCATTATTCTGATCACTCCTGGGAGAGGCTCTCTGATAGAAAAAAGCTTCCCTGAAAGCATGTATTGGACATAGGGCTGTGTTTGCCTGGCCTAATTCTAACCCTGTATCGTTTGACTGGCTTAATTCTAAAATGCTTTAAATTTTTAGAAGTAATGTTATTTCTCTTCATGAACAATGGGAGCTGGAAGGACATATATTACTCTTGTAGCTTGAAAGTGAGGCATGAAAATAGTTACTAAACAGCCCGAGATCCCACGTACACTGGCCGTGGTTCACAGCACCTGATTTTCAGCATCTGTATGGAGCGTGCGCCACTGTATTCATTGATCAGCACTGCTATTTCATATTAAAAAGTATAAAATCACAGGCACTTACCAACTTTATCATCTATATATGTTATCCAGTGTCAGGAGCAAGTGATGTAGCCTAAGTATTGATTGTTTTATTGATCATGACCAATGCTGATTTGATCTTCGGTCTAACATGGGTCTATTTGGGATCTTGGGAAAAGTTATTTTTCTGGGAGGACCAAAGAGATTCATTACAACATGAGGGCAACACAGCAGTACTCTCTCTGTAAGGAGGGCAACTCTGATGACGATTCTCTAATCAGGACTCTATTGCTTTTTTGTGTCTCAATTTACTCCTTGGGAAAAGAGGGTAAAAATCAGTTCAGAACTTCTTATAATGAGAGAAGAATTATTAAAAAAAATTAGGACTGTGGCCTGTGTATCTGACATACAAAATCATCCCCGAACCTTAGACCCAGAAAAGAGAAAAGTTGGCGAGAGAGATCGGGTGGGCCGGCCAGAGGACGGAGGGAAGTCCTGAGCAACCATGGCTCTTCCTGCACCGAGTTGTGAGCCTTGACTTTGTGGTGCTCGTGATCTGATCAGGAGGACAGATGAAGAATAAACAAGCAAAGATTCATTTCGGGAGGTGATCAGTGGCGTGAAGCATCACTAATCAGGGTATATGAGTTTCCTAGGGCTGCTGTCTCAAGGTAGCACAAACCAGGGGGCTTTAGACAACAGAACTTTATTCTTGCACAGTTCTGGAGGACAGAAGTCTGAAATGAAGGTGACAGCAGGGCCAGGCTGCCTTTGATACTCTGACTAGTGTCCTCCCTGGCCTCTGCCAGCTTCTGCTGGTGGCCGGTGATCCTTGGCTTGCAGCCGGGTGACTCCAATCCCTGCCTTGCGATCACCTGGCTGTCTTCTCCCTGTGTGTCTCTCTCTTCACATGGCTCATTTTCGTGTGTGTGTGTGTGTGTGTGTGTGTCTTATCTTCCTAAAAGGACAACGGCATGTTGGATTAGAGCTCACCCTAATGTGCTCATCTTAACTTGATTATTTCTGCAAAGATTCTATTTCCAAATGGGGTCACATTCATCAGTACCAGGGGTTAGGACATCAATGTATCATTTTGGGAACACAGTTCACCCCATAACTCGGGGCAAAAGGATGGGGAGGGCTGCAGATGGAGTGAGAGCATGGTTTGAAGAGGAGAGTCAGAGGAAGCAAATGCTGCAGGTGTCTGAGAGACGCCAGGCCAAGGGCACCCAGGGCACAACAGCCTCGAGGTGGCCAGTGTGGCTGATGGACCGTGAGGTATGAAACTGGAAATGGCAAAGCCTTGTAGGGCCCAGGAAGACTTAGGGCTTTATTCTAAATTAGATGAAAGCCAAAGAGAGCCTTAAGCAGAGGCATGCCCGGGATCTGATTTATGTTTTCAAAGTTTGAAGTGTTAGAGTGGAAGCCAGAAGCCTACATGTGGGGCAATTTTATAGCGGCTTGGTCCGAGGTCGTCCCAGTGGGTGTGGAGGGAGAAGAGATTGGGTTCAAGGTCTATTGTGAAGGCAAAGCCATGAGGATTTGCTGCTGGATTGGACATGGCTTAGGAGAGAAAGCAAATAATCATGTGTGACTCTGAAGTTTTTGTCCTGAGAAACTGGGTGAAGCGAGTTGCCATTTGCTGATAGAGGCACCCTGGGAAGGAGCGTTCTGAAGGCATCCAGAGTCGGTGTGGACATGTCCAACTGGAGTTGCCAGCCAGCTTTCCAAGTGGCAGTGCTGAGCAAGCGATTCAGACCTGGATCTGAGAGGCAAAGTCAGGACAGGAACAAGGCAGCTCTCAGCATACAAAGGCTGCCAACGCCCAGGGGACTGTGTGAGACCGCTCAGAGCTTCAGTGTCATTAGGGGATGGAGGGGGATGAAGGAGAGTTTCGGGGATAAAGCTCTTGGGACTCAGACCGGGCAGGAAAGGGAGATGAGGAAGGGCTGTCAGTGAGGGAGGAGAAAAGCCAGGCCCACGCCGGGTCCTGGGAGCCAAACCAATAAGGGTGTTTCAGCAGGAGAGGGATCACTTCCCAGTGTGTGTACAAATACTGAATCATTATGTTGTGCAGCCGCAGCAAACACACTGCTATGAAATTACCCCAATGAAAAGAAAAAGAAGCGTAATCAATCCTGTTGTAATGAATATTCTGAAAAAATGTTTCAAAGTAAGGTCTTTACCCCGGAACAGAAGTATCTAATTCTCAGAGATGGCTATTTTAAGAAAAACGGTGCTTTCAGAAATGGCAGGGTACTTTGGAGTGGGATTGTCGGAGGGAGTAGGGAAGGAAAGGCTCTCTTGTCTTTCTACATTTTCACCTCCCAAGCGTCAGCCCTTTCCCACCTGCTCAGCTTTGGTCTTGGAAAAGTCTCCATGTTCCTTTGGGTGTTTCTTGAGGAATGGAAAAATGAGAGTGAGGCGTGCATGCATGGGTTCCATGTATGCAACTCCTGAGCTGCTCAGCACGTGCATAGGGTGGTGGCTTGGACGCTACCCCTTCCTGCCCATGGGGAGCAAACACCAAATAGCTATGAAGCTTTGATGTTAATAACTGTTCACGTGCAGCCCCCATCTAAGCAGCAGTCAAGGATTCTTCGGACAAATGCATTTTCTCCCCCCCCACATGGTTCTATAGAATTAGAGACGTTCATAGTCAGGTCTCCTCTATTGAACGAGGGTTAATTGAATCCTCAGTTGATGCTGAAGAGTCACAGTCCTTTCCCCTGCTTTGTAACATTTATTCATTCATTCTGGAGATGGGATTTTGCCCAGCGTGCCCGCGCTTGGGGAGTCTAATGTATGCCTTGGGAAAGCATCTCCAGCCCTTCCAGGAAGGTTGTGCTCTCATCTCCGGCGTCAAGTTTTGTTTGACTTGGAACTCGTCAAAGCCCAGAGCAGAGCAAACAAAGAGACCACTCAGACAATGGCTCTGTGCAGGGGATTTGTGCAGACAGAGTGAAGCTGCTACAGTGTTTTCTCTCTATGTGAATTCAAAGGCAACGGCATGAGCCAGAGAAGGCTCCAGGCCTGCAGTCGAAGGGTCTCGTTTTTCACTACCTTCTTGGGAAGCCTGGGGAGAACCTCCTGGCCTCTGTGATCTCAATTTGTTTTCACCTGTATGTTAGGAAGGATAATAGTGTCCCTGCCTCCATCACGCCTTTGTCACGGAGCTCACCATGAGACAGTATCCCGACCGCAAAACAAGCAGCAATCACCTGGCACCTGCTGTGGGTCAGACACTGTTCCCAGGATTTTAAAATAGTAACTCATCTTTTCCCAATGATCCATGAGAGAGTCATTAGCACCATATAATTCTCAATTCACAGATGAGGAATCTGAGGCAGAGAGAGGCTAAGTAACTTCCCACGGTCACATGGCTGATAAGGGGCGGTCAGGACCTGAAGGCAATAATGATACTTAATGGTTTGTGAATTTTACAACCTATTTATTTCTCTATAAAATGTAGTCGTCTCAAAAAAAAAATGCCAGGGGAATGGGCTTTCACTTTTATTTATCTACAATATAAATTCTTACATGTTTTAGGGCATATAATTTACATAGTTAGAAATAATTTAGCCCTGGGTGGTGTGGCTCAGCGGATTGAGTGTGGGCTGCAAACCAAAGGGTTGCTGGTTCGATTCCCAGTCAGGGCACATGCCTGGGTTGTGGGCCAGGTCCCCAGTGGGGGGCATGTGAGAGGCAACCACACATTGATGTTTCTCTCCCTCTTTTTATCCTTCTCTTCCCCTCTCTCTAAAAATAAATAAATAAAATCTTTAAAAAAAAAAGAAATAATTTACAGTTAGGCTGAAGAGTCGCGTTCTTTAAAAAAGAGCCAGGGGTTTGGGAGTCACCCAATCCTAGGACTGCCTGGGTGTCTGCGGGGCCACTCATCTGACTCCTTGGACTTAGTATCATTACTGTAAACCAGGGAGCAATTCCCTGGTCAGGTGGCTGGACCAGCTATATAGCTAGACTGACTGGTGGGCTTGTTCGGTCAAAAGGTTAAGTAACTTTGTGGGGAGAATAGCACATATTTGGGTGCGTAATATTCATGATTGGGTCATCAAATGTTCCTGAGTAGGAGAGCCACAAGGATCTGGCAGCTCACAAGTCGGACAATTATGCTGGCTGCCTAAATTCTGTAGGATTTACAGTCATCATGTTTGATGGCTACAAGTCCTGTCGTGAGATAAAGGAAACACAGCATGTTACTATTTTTTATTAAATTGTTAGTATATGTTTTTTCCATTATCATTTGTTCCCCTTATATCTCCCTCCCTGCAGCAGTCACCACACTGTTGTCCACGTCCATGAGTCCTTGTTCCTTTCTGCTCGATCCCTCCACCCCCTGCGCCCCCTCCACCTTCCTCCTGCTCTCCATCTATGAGTCTGTCTCTGTTTTGCTTGTTAGTTCAGTTTGTTCATTAGATTCCGCACATGAGTGAGATCCTGTGCTATTTGTCTTTCTCTGACTGGCTTATTTCACTTAGCATAATGTTCTCCAGGTCCATTCAAACTGTCACAAAGGGTAAATTTTTCTTTTTTATGGCCAAGTAGTATTCAGTTGTGTACATGTACTATGGTTGTTTTATCCACTTGTCTATTGATGGACATTTGGGCTGATCATATATCTTGGTGATTGTAAATAATGCTGCAATGAACATAGGGGTGCTTATGTTCTTTCAAATTAATGTTTGGGGTTCCTTCAGTTAGATTCCTGGAAGTGGGATTACTGGGTCAAAAGGCAAGTCCATTTTGAATTTTTTGAGGTATCTCCACACTGCTTCCCACAGTGGCTGCACCAGTCTGCATTCCCACCAACAGTGTAAAAGGGTTCCCCTTTCTCTGCGTCCTCGCCAGAACTTGTTGTTTGTTGATTTATTGATGATGGCCATTCTGACAGGTGTGAGATGACATCTCATTGTGGTCTTAATTTGCATTTCTCTGATGATCAGTGACATTGAGCATCTTTTCATATGTCTATTGGCCATCTGTATGTCCTCTTTGGAGAAGTGTCTATTTAGGTCCTTTGCCCACTTTTTATTGGGTTGGTTGGAAAACACAGCACATTAGACAATGATCCAGAGGTCCATGAATCTCATAGGTGCAGTACGATTAAAAGGCACAGATAATTTGACATCATAAAGGTAGGCCTTTATTTTCTACCTTAAGAAAAATACGGTGACTTTCACTCTTGTACAACAGGCTTATGCTTCACAATCGCTGTTGCTGGTGAGGGTACGTCTGTTGGTCTGATATGTTTTCAATGGTTACAGCTCCTCTCCTTCTGGGAGGCCCGGAAAGTGTGTATGTACGTGCCACTGCCCACCCCCTCTGTCCTTAAAACCCCAGGGGTAAATAAACCAAGGTGCGGGGTCAGGGGAAGTCTTGGCAAACAGCAGACTCAACAGCAGGTACTGGGGACTCAATCTGGAGACTGGGGCTCAAGAACACACCCCTGCTCCCTGGAGGGACTGAGAAAGCTCAGCAAGGCTATTGACCCAGAGGAAGCAGGGATTCAGGTCTGGGGAAGGGATGCAAAGTCACAGCTGGACCTGAAGTCGAGGAACATAGGGCAGGGCTCAGGGGACAAGGCATGCGAGCCCAATCAAGGCACTGAACCAAGGAGATGTGGATGATGAGCTGGGATGGGGTCCAGAGCCCGGGCCAGGCTGAAAGAACTAAGAGCAGAGGCTAAATGGCTCCTGTTTCTAAAGGCAAAAGGCAACACACAAAGGAAGCCGTGCTCATCATTACGCAGTTGAGTCCAGCGCGGGTGACTTTTTGGTACAAACTATAAGAGCATGGCTCCATGAAAGCTCACAGGGTGCACACACCCATGTAGCCAGCTCATATCAGGACAGAACATCCGTGGCAGTTTCCCTGGTGTCCCCTCTGGGTTGTCCCCATCCCTCCAGGGAAACCACTACCTGACTTAATAATCTCTGCAATTCAAGCCTGAGGTTTCTAAAAAAATCAAGTGTCCGATGTTTATAAATCAGGAAATCTGCTTCTCTGCCATCCTTCGAGGAATGAGATCCAGAACCCCTGGGTGTGCGTAGGAACAGCTGTCCCTTCCGAGGGCGTGGCCTCTCCAGCTCACCTGATTCACCTGGTTTAATCACCTGCCTGGCCTACTGCATCAGAGCTTCTAACACTTGTCTTTTGCCCTCCCTAAATCCCAAGTTCAATGTCTTTGTACTTGTGATCATTCCAAGGTAGTATTGGATAAACACGTACATTAAAAAGGAAGAAAAAGTGACTTTTCTCCTGATTTACCCCACTTCTCTATTTTAAACAAATGCCTGTGACTCCCTCAGTCGGCCAAGGTTCTATCGTTATCTATTCAAAATACATACAGGATGTTTATCTGCAGGTGGTGAAGGGAGACTTGGAGTGGGCATCAGAGGGCCTGAGTTCTGCTCTCCCCTCTTCCAGAACCAGCTCCGTGCAAATTATGTAACTTTCAGGGCTTCCTTTATTTTTAATCCACAACATGAGGACTTCACCTAAATGGCCTCTCGCGGTCCTGTAAGTTTGGACATTTTATTATTCTGTGGGCAGATGTCAAGTTCGCCTGGGAGCTCGTCCAGACAGATGGGCACACTGACCCTGTACAGTCCTTCTCATCCCTCAGGGGGTGGGGGGGTCAGTGGGGGGAGACCTGGTGCAAGGCTGCTGGGCGCACAGCTGTGCCTCCTGGGGCCCAGAGGCAGGCCAAGGGCAGGGCAGTGGGAGTCTTTCGGCCCCCTACCCCCCCCCCCCCCCCCCCCCCCCCCCCCCCCCCCCCCCCCCCCGCCCCCCCCCCCCACCGCGTGCAGGCAATAAGGGGAACCTTGTCTGTGCCGGAGGGAAAACAGCAATCAAATGGACTTCAAATCGGTCAGTTTTTTATTCTCACCTTTGGCCAGCGAGTCTCCATGAGGTCAGCGATAGAAACTCCTTCCCCCAGACATTTTGTTGGCTAAGTTCTAAACCATTGCTTCCCCTCCTGCTGAGTTTTAGTGACTGATGGGTAGTTTTAAGTGAGTGCGACGTAGTGCTTGCTTCTTACTAAATCTTGTGTCCTGCGTGGACATTGTCAGCCCCTGGCACACAAAGAGTCCACTGCCCGTGCTGGTCTGGGAGAAAGTTCACAACAGGTCAAAGTCTCCTAACGGAATGTGTGGTGCCGATGATGTTGCCACTTGCTGGAGACGACATTTTCCTGCGTTTAAACAGTAGGTTCAAACTGCACACTGATAGCCCCGAGGTTGCTGGGCAGGAGACAGACCTCCCCCCCACCCCCAGAGGGGCTTTAGTTCTGCCCTTCTGCGGCACCCCGTGGAGATCATGAGACAGAGTGTGAATTACAAGGACAGTATTTTCATTTCCGAAGTGCGAATTTCAGTTCATACGTGAAATATATCTAAATAAAACCTTTGAACCTGAAATATCTTCACTTTCAGTAATTACTTGTTCTAAAACTAAAGAATGAACCAAGAACATCATGATTATTACTGAAAATAATTTGGACACATGAGGAGAAGGGTATTAAAAAGTGATGTGTGTGAGGTGTTAAATACTCTGGGCGTGTTATTGTTCTCTCTTCGCATTTGTACTAGTTACCGGCCAGCACCCTCCCAAGAACAAGAGCCCAAAGGAGCCAGGAGAAAATAGGATCAAGCCCACCAACAAGAAGGTGAAGCCCAAAATTCCTAAAACAAAGGACAGGGACTCGGCCGAGTCACCGCCGAAGACGCAGTCTATCATGGTGCAGATGATGGATAAAGGTCGCTTCCAGAAAGCCACTGCTACCCTGAGTCTGATGGCCGGGCAGACTCTCGAGCTTCGATGTAAGGGGAGTAAAATCGGCTGGAGCTACCCTGCGTATCTGGGCACCTTCAGGGACTCTCGCCTCAGGTAAGCATGTCCTTACTTATTTACTTACCTGCTTACTGACATCGAGTTAGGGTTTGGTTCCGTTCCGTGACAAAATATTATACCGTTTCTGACATCTGCTATTTCACTCTAACCGCTTATGAAAATGGAAGCTCGGTGAACAAAAGCCATAGGTTTTCTTTCTCTGACCAGGTTAAAAAAAAAATAACAGGAACAACAATAAAATAATTTTAAAAATAAAGGAAAAAAATTACAAATCTTATCAATCTTGGTTAAAACAGTGAAATTATATAGGAAGCCATGTCACAAATAATTGAAACTATGATACATAGAGATAGATATTTAGGAATTCATATTGTAAATAATAATGGACCCGATGCTTTATATTATTATTTTAAGTAATCATAATGAAAACTGAAATGACCTCACAGGAGATTCCTGTGAACAACTTGACCTGAGACCAACTTAAACTGTTTTTGAACTTCCCAACTGCTTCTCATTATTTTTACGTTTCCTCGGTCTGTGATTTTTATATTCAGAGGCATCAGTGGGTAAGAAGGCTGAAAATTTCTCATGTTTGAATGAATACCTTCAGGAAGCTGGTTTCTTGCTCAGGAAAAGTGAAGATTTTGAAAACCGTGAAAAGCAAGGAGACAGAGCGCACTTCAGCGGGTCCTGGGAGCATTAGGGGATGTGAGTCCCATGTGTCTTCGGCGAAGTCCCCTCCCTTTCCTGGGTCCCAGTTTTATCATGCAAAGAATGAGGGGAATCAGAGTATAGAATCTCCAAGATCCTTTCCACCCATTTCTTCATATGATTTAGAATGGAGAGATGCAGGATATTGCTTCTTTGGGATGACTGGAATGGGAGAAGAAAGAATGGGGATAGCGGGCATCTCTAATTCTGCATGTTCAGAACAGTCATATATCTGCACCAACTCTACCTCTGACCTTCACCTTCCTCAGGGACACCCCCATCCACTCCATTGCTCAGCCAGAAACCTGGGGAACATCCTTGCCTTGTCCCTCTCCCCTAATTCCCACATCCACTCAACCACCATGTTCAGCTACTCCAGCCTTCCTAAGAGCCATCAGCCTGTTCTATTTCCAGCTCTGCTGTCACTGCCCCAGTCCCAGGTAGTGTTGTCCCTTCTCACCAACACTGCTATAACCACGGCCAACCCAGGAGTGTCCTCCTCCGACTTCCTCACTGCAGCTAAAGTGATGTTTTAAAAACGTCATTCCTCAACTTAACACTTGGTGGGTTTCCACTGGGGATAAAGTCCAACATCCCCACGTGACTGCTGAGACCCTCCCTGATCTTGAGTCACCGCTCACCTCTAGATTGGTGTCTCTGCTTTCACTGGCTGGGCTCCTGTGACATTGTCCAGGGCTTCAAGCTCTTGGAGCTGGAACCCTTGCTGGACCCGCCCTGGCTGGATGGTTCAGTTGGTTGGAGCATCATCCATATACCAAAAGGTTGTAGGTTCAATCCCCAGTCAGGGTGATTTCTGGATGCAACTGACCAATATTTCTCTCTCACATTGATGTTTCTCTCCATCTCTCCCGACCTCTCTAAAACATCAACAAGCATATCCTCAGGTGAGGGTTAAGAAAAAACAAAACTTGCCTGGAACCCACTCACAGCCCCTCTTCACCTGGCTGAGTAACTTCAGCCTCAGGGTCACTTTCTCTGGAGCCGGTATCAGGCCCTCCGAGGTCCGCATTCCTGAGCCCCTGGTGCATTCTCTTTTGAGAACACCTGCATTATTTTTTTAAATGTGTTTTTCACTGGGACTTAACTAAGTGCTTGGCATTTAGTTTTATCTATTGAATGAGAGAATAACAATCTTTTCCCCTTTCTTTCCCAAACACATACACCTTGGGGAATAAATAAAAATGCATGTGTAAGTAATATTTCTCTGTCTAACCTTGGTGTTAAGACCTCTTTCCCATTTTATCCTGAAGATACTCTTCTGCTTTCATGGCATACAATAGCATAGGGTTTTTCTTAAGGGACAGAGGGTCGGGTGAGGAGTGGAGGGTGAGGGAATGGAACGGTCTTTCCCATTTTCATCTCCACCCTGGAAGTGTACACGTGTGGAGTGTGTGATGTGTATATGCCTGTGTGTATGCAGCCCCTGCTTGGAACAAATCTGGAATTATTTATTACCATAAACCTTTCCATTTACCAAAGTCAGATGTACACATTTAAAAAAACCCTGAGTGGAGCTGTTTTAAGTTTAGTCTTTAACTTATACAAAGTATCCTAAACCTAGATGAGTTGGCTCTTAAAGATTTAATCTTTTCTAGGAGTATTTCCAAAGTCATGTTAGCCAAAATATGTTTGAAAATATCTTAAGGACTCAAAGTAAAGTGAACATGAATCTGAATTGAAAAGAAATATCCAGTGGCTGAAACAGTCAATTTTGACTTCACATTAAGTAGTATTCATTCAAAGTACAGTTAGGGCTTTATAAGAAAGTAAAGACAGATGTGGACCCCCAAGGACTTCACACAAAAATGTGAAAAATGTGAAAAACATCTAGTCATAACTCTGTATCAAACAACAACAACAAAAATCACGATTTATTTGACACCAGGGATTCAACAAATGGACTCTTGACATCTCTCCCGGAACGTGGTGCTTTGGGGTAGAAGAGACGTATTCATTCGGTGTTTTCTTTTCCCGCGGGAATGAGTTCTTTCCATCGTCCCAACAGCTTTGGGTTGGAAGCTTCCCAGGTGCACTTCCAACAAAACCTGGTCGTTTTAAGCCATCTTGGCAGCTTTCTGAAACTAAGCTTGCGTGGCACCATGTTTGTCCAAGTTTAATCCGCTGACCGGAAGAGGGAGCGCGTTATGGAGCAGAGAGGTCAGGCTGACACACAGCGAGATTTGAATCCTGTCCTTACCACGAGCCAACAAAGGGATCTTTGATCCAGTAATTTCACTGGAACCGAGTTTCCTCATCTGGAATATGGAGGTAATATTACCTATGGTAAGTGCTGCCTGACCCATGGTAAATGTTCAATAAATTATAGCTAATTGTTACTAAGTAACATATATTTCTCAAGCACAATAATCCAAATTTTGGGGACATTTGATTCTGGCCAGGACTCCCACAAATCAGGGAATTGTGCACAGCTCTGTGGCTTCCAATATAGAGGATCCAGGAAAGTTTGCACACTTCTCTCCCACCTTCATTTAAGTGATCAGTTCTTTGCCATCTGGGGCCTGTGCCCATCTTCCCCAGGAAAGCGTGCAACATCTGTCTGATTCAGTGGCAGATTCTTAGCACCTAGAACAGTGCCTGACACCTACCAGAACTCAGGAAACATTTTCTTGGCTTCCCCAGGGGTTTAGCGATCACATCAGAAGTCAGCTCCTAGCCGCGCACACCTTCATTCACTCAACATTTCAAGACAACCACACTCAGTGCCTATGTGTGCACCGCACACACTGGGAGGAGGGTGACGACAAAGTGTGCATGCGTCTGAGATCCCTCTTTGCCCATCCTGACCCCTTCCATCATCACTTCTCCCCCTTCCTGTTTGGAAACGTCCAGCCCCCAATGAACCTGCTTACCTCCTTTTCTTGTCGCACAGGCATGCTGAGCCCTGATAAGGAATCCATGCGGCTGGCCGGGTGGGTGCCGTGAGTGTGCGTCACCTCACTCGCGCCTGGCAAAGCTGAATACCTTTCTTTAGAGAGCTTACTTTCTGCCTCTTCTCACATCTCTGTGATCTCTGTCTCTCTCACTTTCAGCTGATAAAAGTACCGCCTCATTGATTGAGAAATTTGAACCCTGGAATTGCCTTAACTTCCTCCTGCCACATCTTTCTTCCCTGCTCTCACAATTATAGCGGCAACAGTGTCTCCTGTTGACCAAGGCCAGCGCTTCATCTCTGCCCTGGGTCTTGTGCTTACAGCCTTCCTCAGGGAGCCAAGATTTCAGTTATTGGCATTCTGGCTCGTCACCCTTCTCAATGGGACCCTTTCCATAAACCATCTCCATACGAGGAGATCCCATCTGGGTCTCCACGTACCTTCCAGCCACCTTCCTCTCTTCACCTTCACAGCCAGACCCCTGGAGGAGTCTCTCTCTATATTCATCGTCTGCCCTTCCCTCTCCATCACTCCTCAGCCACTGCACCTGACACCTGCCCCGTGCTCCACATGCATTTTATCTCAAGGTCAAGGTCGCTAAAGCCAGAGTTCACTTTTCAATTCCCTGATAGCTGTTCCAGCAGGTCCATCCACAGAAGGGAACGCTCACCTCTTGGCTTGCACAATACCATCATCTTCTGGTTTACTTTCGGCCGCCCCGGCACCCCCCCACCCCACACACACAGTATCCTTCACCAGCCTCCCATCGTCTGCTGTCCCAGATGGTAAATGCAGGTTCTGCGCCCTCTTCTCTTTGCCTGCTGCCAAACACTCTGCATTTATCCTGTGTAAGACAAAATGTTTCTTTCAAGCTTTAGACGGAGCTCTCCAACTGCTTGTCCAACTGGATCTTTCGGGAGCCTTTCTTCAAAAGCAACCTGAGCTCATGGCCCTTCTGCACCCCTGGTCATCCTCTTGTGTCTTTTAGTTTATGAATGGGCCTAATTCCATTCAGTTGCTCTTGACCAGAGGCCTGGGAATCACTTTGGACACTTCCCTTTTACTTCCAATCAACGACCGTGCCCTAACGGTGCCACTATATAATTACTTCTTAAATCTCCCCACTTCTTTCCAGCAATAGCCCTAGTCTCTTACAGCAACAATCACATCGCTGGCTGCTCTGCACCCAAGCTCAAACCTGACCTCGGTCCTTCCCCTGGCAGTCAGATCTTTCACAAAAGCACATCCTGTTCCTCCCTTTTCCTGCCTCCAGCCCCTCAGCTGGACAATTCTGTTGCTCTTAGAATAAGGTTGAAGCTCTTGACCTGGCCCAGGAGGCCATGCGTCATCTGTCCCCACTGCGGGCCTCATTTCACCTCACTCTCTCTTGTCTGCACCCCAGGCCCCGTGGACTTCTCCTGATCCCCAGGTGTGTCAGACTCCATCCTGCCTGGGGTCTTTGCGCATGAGGCTAATGAACACACAGGAATAACCACTCTCCATCCTTCAGACCCGGGTCTGTCTCATCCTTAGGGAGAGTTCCTGGCTCCCAGTCCCCTCTTCCACTGGCCCTGGTCACACACCCTCCCTGTGGCACCAATCATCCATGGTGCCATTACCATCACCTTGGTCGTTGATGTTTGTGTCCCTTGGTAGGTTGTGAGCTCGGCAGGGATGATGTCCACTTCCTCACTGGTGCTTCCCCAGCCCCAGTGCAGCTCCTACCACGCGGCACTTTCCCCGCAGCACTCCAGTGAGACAGTGGCGCTGGGACACTGGGCCTACAGTGGGTCTAAGAGCAGGGAGGCCCCAGGAGCAAGCTCAGTGGACTTCAGAGGTGAACAGGACCTTAGTGGTGATGATGCTTAAGCTCTTCCTTTTAACAAATGAGGAGACTGAGAATCATAGAGGACAGGTGTCTGGTCCAGAGTGACAAACTGGTGAGTGGCAGCCTGAGTCTTCAACTCCAGCCTCCTGCTTCCCGATGCAGAGCGGACACCCTGCTCGGGTGCTCTGAGTGTGGCTAGTGGCACACAGGTAGACAGAAGGACACGCCCATTTAACGCAGGGAAGATAGGTCTGTTGTCTACTTTCCCCCTCCTTGGGTACTAGAGTAACAAACCTGATTTTTGAAGTTAAGTTCAAGACAGAAATAAAATTCTTTTCCAGAAAGGTGCACTGAGAGTGGTTGAAATTTCACATTTATTTCAGATGTTTGGGGCATTAGATGTTAAAATATTGCCTCGGGCTGTTTAGAAAGGGGAGCTCTGAATGAAGGCGGTCAAGGAGTCCCCATCCTAGAAGGTGGACTCTGGCCACCCCCAGTCCGGAGCCAAGGAGACAGTTCTCCTGAGTGTTCCCATTCTGTGATGCTTTCTTCCTTCGCCTTGGCAAGCCTATGTCGTCAGAAGGCCACTAGATGGCAGGCTTCCGCCGTGCTACAATTGTCTGCCTTTCACCAGTGAAAGGCATTTCCAATGAGGACCAATTGGGTAAAATAATTGCACACAGGTGCGTATGGTTCTTTCATCCTTTTAGGCCACGCAGTGGTCACAATTTAGAGCTATATCTTAAGCAGCATAGAATTCAGCTTCCCAACAAACACATTGAAAAAGGCGTGGGCATTTGTCAGTTCCTGGATCCACACGAGCTCTCGGTCCTGTGGAGGGTTCCAGAGCCCCGGGCACTTGGAACGGCCTGGGTGACTTCTCACTGGCAAACAGTAACATATTTTCAGATGCTGCAAACTGGTTCAGATTCTAACTCCAGACTCAGTGTATGCTGGTCACATAGATCTCCATTCTCTGCTGAGATCAGAAAAGAGTGAGGCTATTTGTCTGACGGTAGTTGTTAACATTTGTTGTAGACACATTATAGGGTTATTTGTTTACTGTCTGCGGCCTCCTCTGCCTCATTCCCTGTGTGTTCTCCTACTTTGCTTCCACTTCCCAGCCTCCCTTAATTTATTTTGTCCCTCTTTCCCAGCAAGTTTTGTTTTATTTTGTGTTGTTGTTTTTTTAGCATCTACAGTGTTCGCGGTCCTGGGCTAGGTAGGTGCTGGAGATATGAGAGTGAGCGAGACACACCTGCTCTCAACAGCCGTGGAGCTTTTGCTGTCGTGGGAAGACAGACTATTAGCTAAGCCACATCAATACGTAGCTACGTGGGTGCCTTGTTTGCAGAAGTTCAGAGCCAATGAGGAGAAAACTCAAGCGAGTATCTGAAGGCTGAGTGCTAACCAGATAAAGAAGGGGTTGGAAAAAGAGTATAAGAAAATTCCAGAAGAAGGAACAGCATGAGGAACTGCCTAGAGCTGAGAAAAAGCTCACTCCCCCCACAGACACCTGGGTCACTGAGGGTGTGTCACGGAGATGGGGTGGCTCAAGGTTGGGGAGGAGGAAGGAGACCAGGTAGAAAGGACCGTCCAGGTAAGCAGGGATCAGACCACGGGGGGCGGGGGGCTGTCAACCACGATGAGGAAGTGAGAGTGAAATCTAAGGGCAGTAACGAGTCACTGACTTGAAGCCTTCATCAGCAGACAAACACGGACAGTCCAGAGGGACACACACCACAGTGCAAGGGTTACTCCTCCTCACCGCCAGAAGACGGCATCCCTCCTCAGTCTCAGTTGTGCCCGCGCTCCCTCCATGTGTCCCAGCCCCGTTTCCCGCAAGCTGGGGTCTACAGACATGCTCTTGGACTTAAGCTTCTTTGCAAGAATTTTTTAAAATTGTGCTCTTTTATTAATACAAAAAACATTAATATAAGAAATTTCTGGATCATCTGGTCAACCTCTGCTGGGCGATCAGCACAATCCATTTCCATCTTCTCTGGAAACATTTTGTTTCTTCAATATTCTAACCCACTTCCAGACTTTACAGTGGGAAACTCTGGGCACAGCGCTGAGCCAGGTAATGAAATAAGAAGAAACTTAGAGGAAGTGACCTGGGTGATGCCTTAACTACAAATCACTGCAGAGTAAGAGCAGGGAGACGCTGGAGGTCTAAGCAAGGTTGTGACAACGTCACAGATGTAAAAGCAAGCTGCGCGGCCAGTACAGAAACCCACTCTGCACCTAGGAATGCAGAGTGCAGGCATTGCCTTTTAACCTGTTGCTCTGATATCTGAGAGGGTGGTAGCTTCTTCTAGTCAAGCCCTGAGTTCTGAGGCGTGGCTGGGGCACAGGAGCCTCCCTGACAGCCTGGCTCCTCTGGGAACAATGAACAGCTTCTGGAGAGAAGGGAGGGCAGCTGGGTTTTCACTCAGCCACAGTTGGCAGCAGCTCACTCCCCCCGCAGACAACACCAAGGGCGGGTGGGCCAAGGAAGCACAGGGCAGGCTCCAAGCCAGTCCAATCCTGTGGTCCAGCATGGGGAGGACAGTGCTCTGGGGGTCTTCCCCACACACCAAGGTTGTGGGCTGGATCCCTGGTCAGGGCACATACAAGAGTCAACCAATGAATGCATCAGTAAGTGGAACAACAACACCCCTGTAGTCCTAAGAAAGCAGTCTCTTTCTTTATGTTCCTGCTGTTTGTTCAGAAGATTTAACCATCCAAGTAACATCAGTATGTGTGGGCACCTTGAGAGTGTTGGCAAGACAGGGGGTTCGGTGAGTTCACGGTGCCAGGGGCAGACAGGGCGCAGCCCACGGCCCCTGCATTCAGTGATACAACTTGGCCTCAGCACACTCACGGGCTGCGTGCCAGCCCATTAGTAACACACCACTTGTTCCCCAACAGGGGTGGTGGCGGCTTGCTCCATTGTCTTCTGTCACTGCTCTTCCAAGGCCTATTCTTCCCCAGGGTGTGGCTGTGGGCTGCAGCTAAGCAGAGCTGGGGTGGGGCGGGGGTGAGGGGTGGGAGGGTGGCGGGAGATGGGGCTGGATTTCTTGTGTCCCACAGAGAAGTGCTGATGGGCTCATTCTACACAGTAAGATGAGAATCACCAGAAATGAGTTGTTAGCATAAATAACCCCCATACAAGCAGAATCGTAGGGTTGCCAGTTTGGGAAGGTGACCTTGTAAAAATGACCTTCATAACAGTGATGTACTTATTTCTGTGAGTGTCTCTACATCCCCTAAGCTGTGTTTTACAGTCACCCGTGAACTGGCTGTATGACTTTGGGTGAGTCACTGGATCCCTGTGACATGAGGGATCCAACCAGACGGCCTCTACAGTACCTTCTAGCTCCAAAATGATTATTGGTGCTTACACTGCATTCACTTAGCTGAGGTGCGGGCCAAGGAGTAAGAGCCTGTGGACAAGTCATGCAGCTCAGCTTCGCTCACTGAACCCCGTTCTGCTCTGCTCACAGTCACCAGTAACTGCTGTCTGCCCAGCATTACCCATGCAGAAGGCTGTGGGTAATACAGGCCAGCATCAGGCAAGGCTCCTTCTCAGGAAGGGGTCATTTTACTAGAGAAATATAATAGGGAGCCGAAAGGTCGCACAGCACAGAACAGCAGATAGATAGACAGATGGCTGTCCAAGATTTGTGATAAAGACATGAAGTGCAGGGTGGGACACACTTAGACCTTTGTGTCCTGGGACAACCGCCATGGCACCTAGCATTTGATCGCTGGGTCTGGGCCAGTGTCCTTCGAGGACCCGGTACTGTTATTAACTAAGTTAATTGTCATCATAGCCCTGTTGTGATGCGGACTATTACTATCGCCCTGTCTCAGGTGGGGAAACTAGCACAAAACGATTAGTTTGCTAGTAACAGTCATAGAGCTGGTAAGGTGTGGAGACAGCGTTTGAATCGAGGAAATTGGACTCCTGAATGCCCACAGTTTTACAAATGCCCCTGAGCAGAAAGTTCTCCCTAAGGACAGACCTCTGAAGAGCAACCAGGTATATATAGGCCAGAGAGAAAAAGAAGAGAGCCTTTTAGAGGGAAAGAGATGGCGGCAGGGCTGCGGTGGGAATGAGCCGCTGCATCTGTGTCGGTGAGGATCCTGGTTGGGTGACGAAGAGGGTCCACGAAGGATGGAGCAGCTGGGGAGCAGAGAGCCTCGAATTCTGGGCAAAGATGGGCGCACTGGATTCTCCATGCCCTGGGAGCTGCGCACTTGTGAAGCAGGAGGTGGTAACAAAACGGTGTTTGGAAAAGTATATAAGGGGACGCTTTTGCAGAGCACTTGAAAAAGAGGGGGGAGATGTTTTTTTCTAGAAGGATCGATTCGTTGGCCGATAGATTGTAAAGATTGGAAGAGAAATGGAGCATCAGGGTTGCTATTAAGATTCCGCCTGGGCAGAAGGTGCAGCTGTGACTCAAGTAAAAGCTGGGGAAACCCAGGGTGGGAACCTGTGAGAAGGGAGGCTCCCGGGAGGGGGCGTAGCCTGGCAACCGCGTTGGCACGGGGACCAGAGCGCTGTGAGAACAAAGCCGTGCTGCACTTTGGATTATCTCTTATACTCCAGCTGCCTTTTATATTTTTTTAATCAGAGCAAAATAATACAATGCAAAATAATAAAATAATGGCTCTTGTAGGTCTCCAAAGGAATACCTGCTGGTCCTGCCTTTGGAATCCACATTCTAAAAAAGCAACACCATATAAAACTCACCTTCAGATTTGTAAAGTGCACACGAGCCATCCACCATCATCGGCTTACAGAGCTTCTGTTCTGTAGCTGGTAGGTGGTGTAACTTGTTTTGCTCTTATAGTTTTTACTTTCTTCTGACAAAGTAATACATGCTCATTTAATTTAGAACATTAGGGACTATAGGTATGTAAACAGAAGGCAGAGGTCACTGAATATACCAAGACACGCTGTCAATGGTGCAGTGTAGAATCTTCTGGTTTTATTTCTATACGTTAAAAAGTGTATCGAAATGTACCAACTCCTTAATGATTAATTTTGCCCTAATGTATCATGAATACTATTCTATGTTATCACTGTAATACCACCGTACGTTTACCTGAACTTTTACTGTTGGAATCTTAGATCATCCCCCGCCCCTCCCTTTTTTCTTTTTCTTCTTTTTTCACTCTCACAGCCTTCGCTGCAGTGAGCATCTAGGTGGCGATGATTTGTGCCTGCAGGTGAAATGCTGGACCACAGGCGTGCACATCTGAAGGCCTTTATTCCAGGAAGCCTAATCGGCTTTCTGCTCGGTTAGTCTCTGGTTTATTGGTCCTGGTTTGGCGGGTGCTGTCCAAGAGGTAGCCCTGTCTCCGTTTCTTACAATCTGAGGAACCTCTGAAGGAGGAAGAGCTGCTTTTCCTTTGTGAAGAAGCCAGAAGCGTTGGCAGGAGAGGTGACAAGCAGGGTGGACGAGGTGGAGTGAGGATGGAAGGGGAGACTTCCAGCACCGTGGTCAGTCTGTGCTCAGTCTCAAGGACAGGAGCTGGAGGAAGGAAAAGGGTGTTGGCCGCGCTGGCGGGCCACCCCCTATGGGAGAGAGTTAAGACTGCCCATTACAACTTTTTAAGTGGCACAGAAGAACCTGGTGAAGTTAGGGTGGTGGAAAAGACCTGTGTCGCATTTCACGCACGTGAACATCAACAGTTGTTGGAACAGAAGTGTTAGTTATGTTGTAAGGGTTTTCAGCAGGGTCTTGGATAGTCCTCAAACACAGAGAGAGAAAGAGGTATTTTAGCTTCATGTCTGATATTGAAACTGGGTTCTCTTTGAAGTTTCTCAGTTGGCATGTTTGCTTCTCATGCATGTTTCTTTTCATCTCCTTTTTTTAAAATCATAAACTGTGGGGCTTTGATATGTCTTACCCAGCTGTCTGTCTCCCAGGACTTGAGTCTGTTGACATGGCTCCGTTCCCAGCATGTCATGGGGCAGTTATTTTTGACATGCTCTTCAAAGGAGGCTTACTGTAAACACAGACCCTATACAAACACGTGCAACACCAACAAGCAGACACGCGTGAATCTTTATCTCCCTTGATGCTTGGCACAGTTCCTGGCATGTTGTAGAGGCTAAATAATTTATACATGTGAAATGAATGTTGAGTAAAGAGGATATTTGATGACATCTTTTTACCTTACTCCTTATCTCTGTTTTATGCCAAGTGGGGCATCAGTCTCCAGGAGGAATGTCTGGGATGACGTAGTTGAGGGCCCTGGGGGGTTATTTGCAGAGACCTTCAACTTCTCCTGTGGCTCTGACACTTGGGGAAGTTCCCTAACCTCGGTCTGCTCACCTGTAACATGGAGTTAATAACAGGACCCACCTCACAGAGCCGTTATGAGAAGGAAACCAGTCAAAATATGTAAAGGGCTTAAAACAGGGTTTAACACATGTGAAGCACTACTTAAGTTCTAGTTATTATCAGTAGTTTCATTCGTCATCATCATCTCACGGGGCTGAGAAGAAAGAATGCATGCGTGGGCACGCTCAGTTTTATAGTAAGTGCTGGATAACTGGTTGTTTTCTTGCCCTGTTTTCTTCCATTCATTGCTGAGTGGTTTATTGTCCTTTACTTACTTATTTGGGTTTATCATCCATTTCAATAGAAAATGAGGTATCATGGAGAATACTGAGCTGATATATTCAGATCTTCCATGTTATCGTTTGGTGCGTGTGACCATACTTAACGGGACTTGCAGGCTGGTTAGGGGCACCATCCCACAGTCAAAATTCCTTCAGTCCAGCCTTGGCTGGTGTGGCTCAGTGGATTGAGTGCTGGCCTGCAAACTGAAAGGGTATGGGTTCAATTCCCAATCAGGGCACATGCCTGGGTTGTGGGCCAGGTCCCCAGTAGGGGGCATGTGAAAGGCAACCAATCTGTGTTTCATACATCGATGTTTCTCTCCCTCTCTTTCTCCCTTCATTCTCCTCTCTCTAAAAATAAATAAGTAAAATATTTTAAAAAATTCCTTCAGTCCATTTCACTTCGTAGGAAGGAAACCCGTGTGGCCTTCTCATTTACATTTGTAACCTGGGTCTATGTGGTGCTGGGAATTCTACCACTTCCAGCCGGTAGACCTTGGACAAGGCACTTCTCTAAGTTTCAGTGCTTCCTCATCAAAAGGGGGAAAAGCACCTCCATCCTAATGTCGTTTCGAGAACTAAAGAGGACCCTCGTGATAACAATGTCTAAAGTATACTGAGCGCTTACTCTGTGCCACGCACACTTCTAAGTCTTGAACTTATCTGAAGAGCTTGGTGCCATGCCCAGCATTCTATGGACATTACCCAATACTGCTGCAGTTGCTCCAAGTTGAAGAGGGAGGTATGGCTACACCGTGGAGCTGTGAACTCTAGCCAAGGGGCCTGGCGGTCATGGTGGAGCTGTGGTTGGAATCCCATCAGTGTGGCTCCAAAATCCATGATCTTATGCCTCACGCGATCCCTGCCTCTCACCACAGGCCTCTGCCCACCTGTGCCTAAACTCCTTGTCATTCATCAAACCTGCCTTTCGTCCCCTTTCAGGGAATCTTCCCTGGGAATGCGCACCTCCTATTTCGTGCATCCTGAAGTCCTTCCTTCTCCCAGGACTCTCAGTCCTGAAGCTGTCCCTGGGTACCCTCTTTGGAATTCCCATGGCACTTGGGTAGGGGAACTTGAGAGCAGGGAGCTCTGTCGACATCATGGGATCCCTCCCTCTGTGTTCCAAAACCTCCCACTTAATTTGCACTTTAAGTATTTATGGGACCAATGACTAATTATCTTGTCACCCAAGGCTCACCTCCTGCCCTTGACTTGCAGAAGGACAGGAGCTTGGACCCCACCCTTGTCACCTAGTCACTGCTCCAGGTGAGGTGCACAGTGGCCCCTCACTTTGGGAGCCATCAGCCCCCGCCTCTGTGCCATCCCATGAGATAGGCCCCTGTCAGGACAGAGTGCATCAGGCTGCATGCAGGAAGCGGCAGGCCTCCACTGACGGGGATGGACTCTGGGTTTGTGAAGGCCACGGGAGCCCGTTGGAAGAGCCACACATGTGTGTGAGCACATGCACACATGTGCACACAGACCTGAATTTGGGACAAATGCTCTTTGAAACCTGGCTTCACCCATCACTGAGCTCACTGTGGGCCAGGTGTGCAGTGCTAGCTTGGAAGAAAAAGGCCTTAGGCGAGCTGATGTAGCAGGCTGTTCAGCACTGTATCTAGTTAATGTCAACTCTGCTTTTCTTGATTACACTTTTTTGGAGGTACTTTGTTGCAGCACCAGTTTTTGCTCCACTAAAGCTTCACATCTTCCCCTTCTTCCATCCCTGGGGATTTGTTAAGTGGTTACAAGAGAAGGGAAGGGTCTTCTTTGGGTGAAGCATCTCTGTACAGCACTCTGCAGGGCCCTGTGAATTTGTGTCTCCATTTCATGGTGTAGACTCTTCCCCTGGCGACCTTGGGTCATAGTCTGACCACTTGGGTAGCCTGCCGCCTGGACTGTGTGAGGCCATTAGTAGAAATAGACATTCAAATCCAGGCATTTAGACTGTGATCCTGCTCAATAATTTGTTTCCTGTTTTATAGTGTTTGCATATGAGAGGGGGTGGAAAAATCCAGAGATGTTTTCCAGTGCCTTTCCTTCCTTCCACCCCCAATCCTGCTAAAGATACAGCATGCAGGTTTCATGGGGTGGTAGGGTTGTTCCCAAGTGCTAAATTCTTATGTGCCCAGGGCCTTTCCTGGTGCAAATGGCCTCATATACTTTTCATCACTACGATGCTAGCAGACACTGGGCCCAGAGGAAGTGCCAAAAAAACGTACGGATTACTTGCTGACTTTGTACCCTGGCTTTGAGCTCTGCAGGCGATGTGGCCAAGACACTATGGTCTACCTGGGAGGACCTCCACTTTCTTTTTCTCTCCACCTTTGCATATTTTATCTCCTGAAATCCAGCTCCATCCTCACAGCTGAAAGTGTTCTTTTGGTGGTTGCCAAAGACTTTCATTCCGCCAAATGAAGTGTGTGTGAGTGTGCGCATGTGGTCCCCGGTCCCTCGTGAAGGCATCTGATCTTTTGAGCATCAATTTCTTGAATATTTCTCCTTGATAATTTCCTTTCCTAGTTCCTTTACTTTTCTGATTTTTTTGCTCTTCCTTCTCGCTACCTCTTCTTTTTCTTCTGGCCCCTAGTTTGGCTCTATATTTTGTCCTCAACCTTCTCTTATCTTGGCTTGTTGCTTTATCTTGTTGACTTCCTTCATTCCTTCAGCTTCCACTCTTACCCCTATGTTAATGACAGCCCTCATACAAATCTAGTGCTGTTTTCATCTCCTCTGTGCCAGGCTTGGGTTTCCAACTGCCCCCAGGACATCCACACTTACATGGCCCACATTCAATCACAAATGCAACATCTCCAATAGTGAAGCTATTATTTCACCTACCCCACTCTCTTTTGTCTTCTCAACTGTTCCATTTCAGGCAGTTAAAACCCCATTCTTTTCAACAGAAATACAAACGAAGTGGTCATTATTGACATCTCTCTTTCTTTCACCTCTCATATGACATCTGTTATCAATTTTCCCCAAGAAAATATTCCTTAAATTTGCTTCTGTACCACTGCCAATAGCCAGCCTGGCCCCAGCCCTTGCCCAGCATTGCAATAACAGCCTCTCAGCCTCCCTGACTCCTGTTCTCTTCACTGGTGTCCCAGCTTCAGCTGGCCCATCACTCCCCATTCCACAGCTGAGGGTGGTCCCTGCTGCCTGCTGAGTGAAACGTGTACCCTTCTTGCTGTTCTCAACCATCTGCCCGTGACTCCCAACCCCTCTCCCTCTGTCTCCATAATTAATGGATTGAAACCCCGAATTGTTATTGAATGTCTTCTACCCACCATGCACTGGGGCCATGGCCATGAGGAGAGTAGACCAGGCCTTTCCCAGCCCTCATGGGGCTGGGAATTTTCCAAGCAAGCGAGCTTACTGCTTCTCAGCTCCCTTGTTGTCCACCCCCTTCACCCCCACTATTTAAAGTCCAGCTTGCCTCGCCTCCTCCTCAAAGCTGCCCTCAACCTCTTCAGCCCACAGTACTGAACCCCTTTGCGGAGTTCCCATCATTCTTGCTGTGAGCACCCCTTTAGCTATTTTCTGATTTCTCCATGTATATTAGTTTTAATTCATGCCTGGATTATAAAGTCCTTGAGGTCCACCAGTTTTTATTTGCGGTGCTAACTATTCCCGATGTTGTGTGAGTGTTGTGTTGTTGAAGTCATACTCATAATTGCTGCTACTAATCTGCAGTAATGTGTAATGAAGATATAATTAGGATAATACAAAGAAGTAGGCATGTCTAGGGCTGCTAAATTATATGCATTTTCTTATCTAATGAGTATTCAGTGCATTCTTCATCGACTTAAGTAATTGACTCAATATGCAGCAGCTGGGTCTCAGGGATGTCTCTCTGTTGAGACTCAGTTTCCTCATCAGCAGTCCTGGGAGTACCGGGACTCAATATCTGCTTTTGAAGATCCCAGCCCTTGGTTCCATTCAATTTCAGTCCACTCATTTCTGGGAAACGTTCTGTGTACTCTGCACAGGTCTATGGCTTGGAGAACATAAAACAAATATGGCACAGCCCCTTCCCTCAGAGTTTTTACCATCCATTGTAATAACAGGCAGCCGGTGGTGCTGAGGGGTAGAGAACAGGGAGCCAGTTACATCCCTGGGAGAAAGCAGGGAGGTTCGCTCCTGACAGTTGATTCTAATTAGAAGGTTCCTGAAGGAGGAGAGATTCCTGTTCCGTTGGAAGGAGGCAGTCGACTGAGTGGGAGCACAGAGGCGCCTCTTGGCAGAACTGGCGGGCAAAGCAGCTATTCAGCGGTAACCCAGAACAGGCTGTGTCTCAGCCCGACGAGACATTTTGCTGTGTGCTAAATTTAATGTGGTGACTATACTGATGTTGCTGCTCCATAGGACAGGGGAATCTCGACTACATCCGATAAGTGTGTGAGTCTTCGAGGGGTGAACCTTTTGGATGTTTGAGATGCATCCTCAGATGAAAACCATTTATATTTTGGCATCTGCACATGCTGAGCCTCGGAGGAGCATCTGTCCCAGAATGAGACATCTGGCTGGATTCCTGACATAATTAGTTACAATGGCAATCAGCGAATGCTAGCGTTTCATAGCAATAAATATTTGTTTGTGTCTCTCCTCATTTCAAAATGGAGCCGAAGGGGTTTTGCACATGTAGTCACAGGCAACAAGATAAAAATACAGAAGGTAAAACTCGAGGAGATAAAAGCAGAAATAACAGGGTGAGTCAAAAGAGAAGTGTGAATGCCCAAAGAAGACTCTAAATACTTTTACCTGGGGTGAACTACATGACTGGAGCCCGGCATCTTAGCAGCTAATGGATGTTTTTCCTAAAGGAAAGTGGTGGGTTTTTTTTTACTTATTTTTTTATAATACACTTTTTATTTTACAATGACTTTAACTTACAGAATTATTGTGCAGACACAGTACAGAGAACTCCTGAATGTCCTACGCCCAGTTCCCCTATTACTGACGTTCTGCATTAGAATGGTACATATGATGCTATTAATTAACCAGCATCCATACAATATTGTTAAGTAAAGTTCATCATTTGCTCAGATTTTTCTCCTTTTCTTTTAAAATTGTTTTTTAATTTTTCAATTGCACTTGACATACAATATTATATTAGTTTTGGGTGTACAACAGAGTGATTAAACATTTTATACCTTAAGAAGTGATTCCCCCCAATACGTCTCACCTGACACTGTACATAGTTATTTAATATTACAGGTTACATCTCCTGGGCTATACTTCACATCCCCATGACTCTTTCTGTGACTGGCAATTACTCTTTAATCCCTTCACCTTTGGCACCCACCCTTCAACTCTTCTCCCATCTGGCAACCATCAATTTGTTCTCTGTATCCATCAGTTTATTTGTTTCATTTGTTTGTTCATTTGGATTTTTAGATTCTGCATATAGGTGAAATCATATGGTCTTTGTCTTTGTCTTATTTACTTCACTTAGCATAATACCCAGTAGGTCTGTCCCTGATATCGCAAATGGCAAAAATGTCATTCTTTTTTATGGCCAAGTAATATTCCATTGGATATGCATACCACTTCTTTACTCATTTATCTATCAGTGGACACTTAGGCTGCTTCTGCATCTTCGCTATAGTAAACAACGCTGCAGTGAATGCAAGGATGCATTTATCTTTTTCAAATTAGTGTTTTGGAATTCTTTGGATAAAACACCCAGAAGTGATCTCATCAGGGCTTCTTCTTTATATCCTTAGTCATAGGACATGTGCTCAGCTAGACTTCAGGTGGTTCTCAATGACAGTTGTTCCATAATTTAGTGGTGATTTTGATGTGGTCGAGGGATGAGGCGGACACAGTGTTTACCTACTCTTCCATCTTGACCGGAAGTCTAAAGGAATGTTTTTTGCATTTTGTGTGTGTGATTCTTTACTTTTGTTTTTATTTTATATTATTTTATATTATATATTAGTTTATTGGAGCAATATTAACACCATTAAATAACTTCCAAGTGAACAAGATCATAATGTGATACCTGTATACTCCACGTGTGCTCACCACTCCCAGTCCAGTTTTCTTCTGCTACCAATGGTTGACCCTCTCAACTCACTTTGCCTCCCCCACCCCGATTTCCTCTAATAACCACCACCTATTGTCTGTGTCCATGCATTTGGTTTTGTTTATTTTGTCAGTTCTTATCTTCCTTTTTGTTTTATATTCCACAGGGAGTAAAATCGCAGGATTTTTGTCCTTTTCTATCCGACTTATTTCACATAGCATAATCTTGGGAGAATTACATAAAATTTTTATTTCTAGTACAATAATGTAGCATCCTGAAGATTCCAAGTGTGTACCTGGAGCCGTATCCTTATCGATGAGAGAGGCTTGATGCTGGGCTATGTCATTTGTCTCAACCGCTGCTTGGTCGACTTTCTGTGGCTGCACCACAACATGCCAATGATTCATTCAAGGAAACCCCAGTCCTGAGGTCAAAGAGTTTGGAGAGAATTTCCTCTCTTTAGAAAACATAACTGTCATTTTTTAATCTCCTTTTAGGCAAGGCTTCTCTCTCAGCCTCTCCCTCCACACGCACCTTTTCCCCAAACACACTTTTATTAGCCTGTGCCCTCTGAGAGCGGGCACTCTGCCCCGAGCCCCTGGGACATTCGTAATGGAGAACAGGGGAGCAGAGAGTGCTGGCGGCGAGGCCCCCGGCCCAGGTGTGTGACCCGGCTTTGCATCTGTTGACAGCGTGAAGCAGAACGAGCGCTACAGCCAACTGACCCTGCTCAACTCCACTGCGGCTGACACTGGCGAGTTCAGCTGCTGGGGGCAGCTCTGCACCGGCTACATCTGCAGGAAGGACGAGACCAAGACAGGCTCCACCTACATCTTTTTTACAGGTAATAGGCTTGCTGCATTAGTGAACTCTTCACACTTCTGCCCTTGCCCATATTAAAGGTCCCTACTGTGTGCGGACTATCAAATAATGACCCTCAGAGCACCCACTCTTTGCCAGGCTCTGGGCTCAATGAGTTCCATCGATTAGTCTCTCAACAACCCTTCAGGATATTACTATCATTTATATATATTTTCCCAATGGAAAAGTTGAGCTTTAGAGAGATGAAGTAAGTTCTTAAGGTCATACTACAAGTATTGACTATATCAGGATTTGAACCCAGAACTGTCTAACTCCAGAGTTTGTACCTACATTTGTTTAATATGATAGCCACTATTCACCTATGGCTATTTAAATTTGAATGGGAATTAATTAAAATTAAACAAAATGTAAAACTCATTTTCTCAGAGGCACTTAGCATGTTTCAAGGGCTTCATTGCCACCTGTGGCTAGTGCCTGTCCTGGTGGACACCGTAGACAGAGCGTCTCTGCCATTGCAGGAAGCTCTCCTGGACAGCACTGCTGTAGGCTTTTAGTCGTATGCCCCCAGAACCAACAATGATCCCCTTTCTGGAACCTCTGTAGTCACAGGATGCCTAGCTAAAGGCTCCTTGTCTTTGTTCTTATGAGTACTGAGAGCTGAAGTTTGGGGGCCAGGGTTCCCAGTCCCTGAGCCTAAGGGAGGTGTCTGAAAGGGTACAGGTCAGAGGGAACTCTCCTCTGATGCTGTATCGTTTGGAACGTTTTTGCTGGTGGAGTTGCACTTGGAGGAGCAGGCCTTGCAGAGGAGCTTGCTGGCCTCCTTCCTCTGCAGCTCTCTAAACTCAAGTCTGGGAATGACGTTACCCAACAAGGCTCAGGGGTCAGCTTTCAGGAATCTTACAAATGCCACCCCCTGGTGCTGCTGTGGTCTCAGGCATTTCAGGTGACGTCAGAAGGCCTTCCTAGTGTTGGGGTGGGGCTTTGAGATTTGTCTACTTCCTGAATCCACCTACCTTTCAGACCTTAGTGATTTAGACGGATGACTCAAATGATCTTCTGCCCTTGCTATTAACCAAATCTCATCTGTAATCCCTTCCTGTCCAGATAGCTCCTCTCTGGCAAGCAGATGCACAAGCAGAACGCTCTGCAGTCCTGGAGGCCCATGTATGTCATTTCATCCCACAATGCGCACCGCCCCACCCCTCCCCCCACCCCGGAACTAAGGAGAAACTGCTTTGTTATCTCTGTTTTAGAAGTAATGATGCTGAGACTCAGAGGGCAAGGGGACCTGTTCGATGCTTCATGACTTGCAGGGGTGGAATAAAGAGTCAAACCCTGTTTTCCCGACCCAGGATTCAGTGTTCTTATCGCCCTAACCTATTTCCGAAACAAGGTGATTCGTCCATGGGCAGACAGACAGGCACTAGCTAGTATAACTGGAGTTGTCAGGAGCATGGCTAATGGTTGTGCACAGGTGATGCTCCCCATCCCTGCCCCCATCCCCGTACAGGGATGTGCCATGTGGAAGGCCCACGTGCCTTGCTGTTGCATCGCACTGGGAAGCAACAGTGGCGAAGGCAACCAATCCAGACCAACAAGAGCCTGTGATTTTAGATGAGGACCAAGACCACGTTTCAAATTACAGAATGAAGCATTTCTGCCACAGTCAGCACTCTTGTGTCTTCCGGAAACACTGGTTTTTGAACTGAATTTGAACGGGAGACCTCCGTTGATCAGAATGTCCTATTAGGGTTATGGGCTCTCATTGGTTGCTAGAGGCAGGTGTTCTTCCTCGATCTATGGAAGCCTCTTTGTGAATCAAAGGAACACACTCTCCCTCAATGAGAACTTATTTCAACATTCAAGAAACGTGGATCAGAAAGGGATGTGACCTAATGTGTTGTATCGTTTTCTCATTCCTCAACACAAAGCTAAGTGTCCAGTTGGATTTTCAGTGTAGGTGTCAGTAGTTAGTCTCTTCCGGCCTGGGTGGGTTTACAAAGCCTGGATGGGCTGTTAGGAGAGCTGAGCTTTCTGTTGCTGGCTCGGGCTTCCTCAGAACATATGCTTCCCCACCGCCCACACAGGGAAGCGTCTGGCATTCATCATGTGTGTATGTTTCCTGGGGTTTGGCTGCCAACACTGGGAAGCCTCTTTCTGTTGTTAATTTGTGCAATTTTTGTGTGAATTTGGGCAACTGTCACACATTATATTTACTCTTATCCAGGAGGCACCCAAAGGTGGTTCTCTCCCTCTCTAATTTTTTATTGAAGCATAATAAAGAAAAAACACAAATTAAAACTATATAGCTTAGTAAAGGATCCTCAAATCACAGCTAACTCCCACCAGATCAAGAAGGAGATGACTGGCACTCGGCCCCTCATAGCAAAGGGTCTGGGCTCCGACTGTCCTGTGCAGTAAAACCACATTAATGAGCACTTTTATGAATTGGTTATAATTTGGATTTTAGTTTATAGCCTATTAACTCTACTTTTTTTGTCGTTTTGGAAATCTAAATTTTCATATGTTTAGTTTTCTCGAAGTAATGTTTATTAGCTACTTAAGTAGATACAAACATATTTGCAGGAGGCATGCGCTATCTGTAATTTTTTAAATGAACTTTAACGTACTGTTTTGGTAGATGGAATGTATTGGTGATGGAATGTACTGATTGTAAATGAATTCTTTTTTTTTTTTTCCTGTTTGTTAAAGCAACTGGTGTGGTCTCTTCTTTCAAAGCATGCAAAGAAGTAAGACCGCATTTTTGTGTTCGGAAATTCTTATTGTTTTCCCACTGGCTTTGCTTATTGGTTCAGTTTCCTCTACAAAACCTTAAAACAAAAGTTGCTTCAAAACATTATGATCATAAATTACTTAAAGGTTTGGGCCAAAAAGATACCTCTAATACGGTCTACTCTGGATTCTTCTCTTTAGAAATTGGAGAGGAGACATCCAAGGCCATACACATTTAGTCTTCGTGAACACAGGACTGTTAGGTACAACAATGACAAAGGTGTCCCTTGTCTAAGTCTCCAAGTCATTTACTCATGAAGTGGCATGAACCACCCAGCCTGATACAAAGCCTAGCAAAAGATAGGGCCTCACTGAGCCATGCCATGCTCTATCTTAACCTCAGTCAGAGCCGGGGGGAAGACCTCGCTTTAGTTAACTCGCACCCACTGCCAAAGAACTCTTTACTCATGAAGACATTTGATAATATGTCCAGAACTTCTGTCCCCAACCTAAAACGTCCAGTGACTGCAGCACAAAGAGGCGTAGGAAAAGGGAAAGCCAAGAATAATCAGTTGTTTCAGGAACACTGCAGGAAAAATATGGGAAACAATTGAACAAATGTTGGGGTATAATTAAGTTAAAAGATTCCTCTTAATTACTATAATATTCTCTCATAGTATAGAAAACAAAAGATTTAAGGCACCATGCCCAAACCAACCAAAAACAAACAAATAAAAAAGCCCAATTCCGAGTCCTCTGTACTAAGGAAAGGATGGGCAAGCCAGTCCCCATTTCTGTAAGATAAAAAGGCCATTTTCCAAGCACCACTTAAAGAGCACACAGAGTGATTTCAGAGGAAACGGATAGAGCGTAAGAAACAGGCTGGAGGTCTGCAGCCCAGGGGCAGCCAAGCTGAGCTCAGCACCAGAGATGAGCAGGTTCCTCACTTGTCCCTACTTGATTCCCTTTCCACCTCGGCAGAAATGAGGTCCCCTGGGCTGGACCTCTCTGAGGAGCTCTGCTGTGCTGGGACATGCCCCCAGACGGACAGCAGTTACTGAGCACAGGTTATGGGGCTATTTTCTCCAGAGATGCAGCAGAGGGTTTAAAACTGCTCATAAGGCAGTCAGTCTCTTGCCTGCTTCCTCAAGGTGGGTAGTCCCTGGGCCTGATTTGGAATTGAACTGAGACCTATTTTAAAGACAGTGGAAAGTAACATCCTTCTCCTAAAAGAGGAATTATTTTAAAAATAGCTTTTTCTATTCATAAGGACTCCACACGCTGAGTGTATTGCCAGCCCCTTCTCATCTTTGTGCCCTGGAGACAAATCCATAAAGTGCTCCTTATTGTGTTCCTCCAGAATAAATAAGCCTGGATCTTTTCTTTTGCAGAGAAAGGAGAACTCTTTGTACCTTCTCCTAGTTACTTTGATGTTGTCTACTTGAACCCGGACAGACAGGCTGTGGTTCCTTGTCGAGTGACTGTCCTGTCAGCCAAAGTCACTCTCCACAGGGAGTTCCCAGCCAAGGAAATCCCCACCAATGGAACAGACATTGTTTATGACATGAAGCGAGGCTTCGTGTATCTGCAGCCTCATTCTGACCACCAAGGGGTGGTCTACTGCAAGGCCGAGGCTGGGGGCAAGTCTCAAATCTCTGTCAAGTATCAACTTCTTTATGCAGAAGGTAAGTTTCCTACCAGTGCCTAGAGTTTAGTTGCTTCCAGCTGGTAAGTGGCAGGTACTGAGGTTCTCAAGTATGGATGGAAATTAGGAGGCACAGAAGGCTGTTCTTAATGGCTCCATTACTGCACCACCATTTCTAGAATGTTCTACGTCCTTGTCTGTGACTCTAACCCAAACCCCTTGACATCCAGGTGTTTGACCAGGAGTCATCCTTGACCCCTTGATAACCCCTGGTCTCTAAACTCATCTATCATTCACTTTGGTCCTGAGTCTGTATGACTGATAAGCAGTTCTCCAAAATCCCCAACCTTTTCTTGGAATATTCTCTCAGATGACAACATGCTCTTTGTTTTACCCCAAATCTGTCTTCTCAGGGCAGACACCCTTCTGTTTCCCTCCACCTTTGCAGTTGCCCTTTCTACATTCTACTTGCTTCCTTCCCAGTACCTCCTCTCTCAGCATTTTAGTTCCCTTCCTGTGAACCCCTGGCAGACCTTTTAGCTTCCTCCCTAATTACAGGGGAAATGGCTGCACCTGGGGAGCTCTGGGTTATGACCCCATTCGGGACCAGCAAGGTAGAGAAAGAGAGGAGGCTTCCAAGGATGCAAGAGCAGTAGGTTGGAGGAGGCTAACTGGGAAAGGCAGAAACATTACACCTGTCCAAAGAAAAGAATGTGTTTCTAGCTTTGTCTTCAGTCTCGTACTCATGGATTTCATCTCACTTTCCCCGTCTCCTGCTTAATTCCAGTTCCCAGTGGCCCTCCATCCACAACCATTTTGGCATCCTCAAACAAGGTCCAAAGTGGGGATGACATCAGCATCCTCTGCACCGTCCTAGGGGAGCCTGACGTCGAGGTGGAATTCAGGTGGATCTACCCAGGGCAGAAGGTAAGCACCTCACCCCAGACTCCACCAGTTGTTTTCGTTCAGATCTGTCTCCCCCTTGCCCACCTCCCAGGGGTCAAGACCTTGATTTACACAGTGCACATGTGTGGGACTATGGTAGGCGTGCCAGGGCTTCCTTGTTTTCTTCTAAGATGTTTCAGTATATTTATAAATGGCTTTTTAATTTAATAGACAGGAAAAAGGGTGACTGGTTTCCAGTAGGCAATTCACTGGGTGTACCATTTTCATATGTGATTTTTCTTCATAATCCTTAAACAAGAAGGGACAGGGGCTTGAAAGGGACAGGAGGGGACCTCCTTCTGGTGTCCTTCTGTCTTGCTTACAAGCTGTTTCCTGTGGTGAGGAGCTCTGAGCAGACATCCATGAAGTAGGCACAGAAACACAGGCCCCGTCCAGAAGGCACTGTGAGGCCAGAGATCATTTTAAAATAGACTTCCCATAAAAGCAACTATGGCTTATTATTTAGCCTCTGTGCGTGTTCTGCTAATATAAACAGCTTTGCTACCAACATGGAACAACCCTTTTGTTGCCAGAAGAGAGTTGGCCTCTGGAGACGTACTCAGTAGTCAGTATGCTTAAGGCCCGTGATTGGTGGGAAGTAACCCTGCCTGGAGAATAGTATTTTCCAGCATTCTGGTACTAGGTACTTGTTTTTAAACAGCTGTCACAATTAGAAGACATTCATGATTTTCAATGGAGGTTTTTTTACACTGACAATTGTTATTTTATGAGCAGAAGGGGGATTATTTTTGTAATACTATATTACAATTGTTAAGCTAATCCAGAAAATGCTACATTCTTATCACCAAATTTGGACAAAGCATCTCAAAAGTGACCACCTGACTTTCTAGAAATAGGGAGTCATGTCATCCCGGACATCACATGACCCATCCTTGGTACGACTGTTCTCCTACTGGAGCCCTGGGCACGTTTCACTCATCATACTTCTCTCTCTCATTTTATTCATGTTTTTATTCATTTGCATAGTGAGTGCTTTGGGCTCTTGTTGACTATAAATTCTGCGAATAAAAACCACTGAGTGAGAGGGTGAAAGTGGGCCATGTGAAGAGAAGGGTGGAAAATTTTATGCACATTTTTATGACTAATACCAGGTCTACATCCTTGGTGTTCCAAAGAATCAATCTTACATGAAGTAGGAACTTACTAAAGAAAAGGGCAGAGAGTCGAACAGCATAATAAAATCCCAGACTCCACTTTGAAAAGCAGGCAGCCGAAAATGACCACACAGTGTGAAAGCCCCCGTGAGCCCCACCCCAAATAGTCTTTGCTAAGTGTGCAAGAGCGGTGAGCGGAAAGGGGCTGTTTACAGCAGCTCGTCCTTCTGCCTCAGTCCCTGTGGGTGTCGTTACACAGGATGAAAGGCCCGTGACGATTCAAGACACTTGGAGGCTGATCCACAGAGGACTGGGACACACCACAAGGATCTCCCAGAGTGTCATGACAGTGGAAGACTTTGAGACCATTGACGCAGGGTATTATATTTGCACTGCCCAGAATCTCCGAGGACAGACTACAGTAGCTACGACTGTTGAATTTTCCTGACTGGGAAAATGAAGGATACTGAACTGATGGAGAGCCCATTTGTGTACACAACCAGCTTGGGCATTCTTTCGACTAGTGCTTTGCCAGAGGCTGATGTCAAGTGCCAAACCCCAGCCCCTGCTCGTGAGTAAGACCCAGACATCCAAGCTCACAGGAAGTCATCCGGTCTAATAATAGAAGTGTTAACTCCTCTGACAGAAAGCATGTCTTTTGATTGCTTACCTACGTATATGCGTTTCTAGTTTTTATACTAAGAAAGCATATATGTAAACAACTTTATATAATCATTTCTATTAAATGAGCAAGTTTTTGTAAAAAATTTAAAAACTGGGCTAAGTGCTCATTTTTTTAGGTTGGCAGAAGGATTTGTTAGTAGTGTTTGGGTTAATACCTAATATTGCATTTGATTTAACCACAATCCATGAGAATCTAAAAATGTAGTAATATATAGTTCAACTCTATGAACTATGATATGAAGGTCTGCAAAAAAATTATAGAAACTTGTTTTTTATTTAAAAAAAACTGCTGCACTCAGAAGTACTAGTTTTAGATTAGTACATTCAGTAAGACATACAGCATGTGGATTCAAAAGTTTAATGTTCACTATAAAATACGTGTACAGATCAAGGAAAATTCAACTTCATTTGGATTTTTTTTTCGCTTCTTCAAAAATAGACCATAGTTGTTGCCCTTTGCTTACCTTAAAGAGCAGAAATTGTTAAAACCAGTCAAAAGTTATTTCTCCAAAACATATAGCTTTCAAAAAAAAAAAAAAAGCTTAGCCTAAGTTTAGCTCCACAACCAAATTTCGGCAATGGCCAGTTTTGTGGTTTCACTGGAAATTCCTGGGAAATAGCTCAGGAAATACAATGTCAACTCGTGTGCTTGAGGAGGGCTGGAACTGGGTCACATGTTGGAGAGGGAAGTATGCCACCGGTTGCACTTCTTATATTAAATATTCCAGCATTATTTATTTAATCAAGGTAAAAATACACTTTGCATCATTACAAACTGAGCATAATTACAGTTTTTTACACATCCGTCTGTTTCATGACGTGCCAACATTTTGCATCCTATGTGAAACATTTGGTTTGAAAAAAAACCTTAAAGTTCTCTGTTTTGTTTCCTGTCTTCTCTCCAGTTGTCTCCCATTCTCTGAAGGCATTTTATACTAATTGTGGAAGGTTGATTTCCCGGGACACCTAAATGGTACGGAGGAGAGCAGATGAACAGCACAAGATTTACCAAGTGAGGGAATGGATGGCAAATCCAACTTTGGCTAATGACATTGAGAACAACTTGAAAGGGCAAAGAGATATTTCAGAAGGTGGCAGTGAACCTAGTCAGAGCAAACATGGAAGGTTACATACATAATAAACTATTGAAGGTTAGACTTCAGACACAATCGCTAAGAGTAAAATAAAACATGCATCATGAATATTAATTTGCTACGTAGTGTACAGGTAAATGATGACTCGAATATCCACCTCTAGTATCCCGAGTCTGTTCTAACCGTGGGGGTTATTTGCACAGCCAACGAATGTCAGCAATGCGGATTAGTAAATGCTGATACCACAGTGCTGACGCATGCAGCGGAGGGGGAAATGCCACAGTTCTTCCTTCCACCCCCCTCAAAGGATTAGAATTGTGAGAGGTAATAGGTCAAGTTTGGAAAAGAAACGGAAATGCAATCTAGATGAGAGTTCTACCATATAAGCCACGTTTTCTACTCATCCGCTGGCCATTCCACCTTCCCAGAGACGGAAGGGTTCCTCAAAGGGCACACGGAACTTTAGCATTATCTCCCACTAAATGCTGCATCACTGGTTTAACATGGTACTCCTGTTCATCAGTAAGCACTGAATCTACCTTTCTGAGTTCTGCTAGCCAATGACTTGTTGTTTATTCTCGCTAGGGTCTCCCAAAACGTGTACCCTCAGATCCAGACTGTGGTTTCTTTGGAAAGTGGTTTCAGCACCGTGAGGATGAGCTGGCTCTGGAAAAGCATTTTCCACTATCCTTGTCCCCGAGAAAAATGGGAAGGAGGTAGAATGTTAGCGTTGGTGGCTCTGGCTGGGGGGAGGCAGGAGAGGGAGGCAGGGAGGGTACTGGGAGAAAACAACGGTTTTTACATCAGAGGACAGCATAGGTCAAGGTGGACGTGAGGCAGAAGCAATCACTGCTGCTGACCCTGCTCTTTACACAGAATCTTAGAAAAATTAGCGTTTTGCATTTGCTCGTAGCCTGAGAAAATGGATCGTAGTAAAATGTTAGGTTCACGTGGGAAAGTTAAAAATCTACAGAAAAATTACCTAGTTAGTTTTAACTGACATGGCTGAACACTGAACGGATGCCAGGATACTTCAAAAGGATACGCAGACTGCCCAAAGGATAGGTCGAAGCCTTTCCTGCCCTTCCCTTTTCCCCTGACTTCAAAGGGCAGAGTGCAGTGGGTGGTACAGAGTCATCATTCAAGCATCTATTGCTCTTTCTTCTATGGCTTTTTGCAGAAATGCTTACATTGACTTATCTGATTAGTACATATCCAGAAATAGTCAGCTTTTGACTTTTGATACATAACGAAGGAGGCAGCATCAGACACAGGACACTCCGCTACACCCATTTTATTCACACATCCCCCAAATAAAAATCACAAGAAGGTGCCTGTGATGAAGGACATTATAAAGGTTATAAATCTTTAGCTGAAGAGGCCCCTGAGAGTTTTCCCCTTATGCGTATATGAAGAAGGCAATGTTCTTTAAGTGCGTTGTGCGTGTGTCCGTGCAGATCGGTTCCGAAATCATTTGGGGATGAGTCTCCTGGCCAGAGAGTCGCATGTCCCCCCTGCCCAACAGCTCCAGTCTCACAAGAAGCTGATGCTGGGGGTCGATACTTTCCAGTTCTAGAGCGGTAATGACACGTCAGCTCATGTGTCTCTTGATCCCACGACCACGGTCAGGGTCAGCGCTGCACCTGTGACAATGCTCTCAGACAGTCTCCCCACTTTCAGCAGCGTCATCTGGGTGAAACGCTGGGGCTGGGGAAGGAGCCCGAATTCCTTGGGGACTGGAAGGGGATGGCGGAGGACGTGGGGGACCTGTCGGAGCTGCACAGGTCCCCGTTGTGCAGTTTCCACAGCAGCTCCTCGTTCTCCATGGACAGTCGCTTGTTGACTTTCGACTCCTTCTCCAACCATTCCTGCAGGGTGGCCTGCTCCGTGGTAAGTTGCCTTGGAGACAAAAAAGAGCCAGAAACCACATAGATCCATGTTTCTAAGATAAATGTGCTTGAAACAAATTTTCCTTACCATTTTAATTTGAGAGTCGAGAAAAATGACCCATCTGGAAAATCAAGAGGTGGTCCTGCAGAGCTACTGGGCACAGGCATTGGGCACGGGCATTTGGCTTGCTAAGAAACCCATGATGTGGGAGTTGCAGCCCAAGAGAGAGCTGCGCTTTGGGGCAATTTGCAGGAGGCTCAGTGATGCTCCCATGGGTCGTCTGCATGTCTCATGACTGTTCTATGTTTGGGGCTGTTCTCTATTGGGTCCTGTGATGCTCCTTCTCTGAAAGCATTCTCAGCAACAATAAGCCAGGGGCTCTGGGGGGAAGGCTGGCCTGCTTGGGTCTCAGGGTTTAGTCCAGGCCCCTGTGGTAGAAGCATGAAGTGCTACCGTCACATTTTCTAGCCAGACACTGGCACCTATTTCACCACCCTCTCCAATCCTGTTTCCAAGAGGCACCTGGGTGACACTAAGTGCGTGAGAAAGGCAGGAGATCAGAAAAACAGGACCTTTCTATTTACCTTGAAATTGCAATGTGCTTGTCTATCCGAGCTTTTAATTCCTCATTTTCCTGCTGAAATCGCTTCAGTTTGTCAACCAGCGCTGTGTTGTTGTCCACCTTGGTATAAGTAAGAATAGAAATGATTATACACTAAAAATATGTAAATGAAGCCCCTCATTTCCTAAGATACCTTCCTGACACGAGTGCACTTTGGAGAGATCTAATTAAGTTTAATTGTACATTTAAATAACCACACACAGACTCGTTGCAAAATAGAATCTAAAGCAGAACAGAGCATCGAGGGGCAACTGAGTTGTTCCAGATCACAGGCTGTAGAAGTCCCCCAAGGACTAGTGTGCTGCCTGACCCGGAGAACCGTGGGCTGTGCCTATCAGGTTCAAGGTGGTAAAACAAAAGCAGCAGCTAGACATAACTCTGCCTTTATCAAGGGCGCCAGAGCTTCTTATGGTCCATTTTGCAAAAGACAAAATAAAAAAAAAATCCCCACACTGGATCAACACTCAAAAGGCCACCAAGTCGCAGTTCTCGGCGATGTTCGACAGGGCCTTAAACGTGGCCTCCTGGTTCCTCCTTAGTGTGTACCTCTCAGGGGCCACGCAAAGCAGCAATTCCCAAAGCTCCGCAGAGCGTCCAGTGAGAGGGACGACAGTACTGAAAGCCTCCCTCCTCGGTGCCACTGGAGGTACTTCGCTCTCCTGCGGGCCTGCCCAGGCTGAACTTCCAAGGAAAACAAACTGATCATCTGTGAGGTTCGAGGATTAACTCCCAGAAGACATTTAATCAGTTAACGTGATGAACAGCTGTTTCCAACCCAGCTCACTTTCTAAAGGGAAGATTTTATTATTTGCTGAGGAGGTGACAACACAGCTCAGTTAATCCTAAGTCCCTGTCATTCACTGTCCTGTATGACTAAATCCACTGTGACCATGGCTCTGAGTTGGGATCCTATTGTTCTTCAACATATTCTCCAGAAATTGGTCAGGGTAAGTCAGGTGAAACACCTTTCTAAAGAATGAGACTAGAGTATGAGAAAAAGTGGGCCTTGGAATTTCCAGTAATTATAAAGGAATTCAAGGTAAAACATGCTTGGGGGAAGCCACCATCAGAGATGGGGCCGTGACTGGACTTAGAACGGCCCCCCATCCAGCCCTCATTGCACAGAGGACATCAGCCCTGCTGGTGATGCAGAGCTAACTGGTAGCTGAGGTTTCACACTGAAGCTTCCAGAGAAAGCCTCCTTGCTTTCCAAGTGTCTTATTTTCCGCAAAGACCTGAAGCTTACAAGTCAACAGGTAACCTTGGGTTTCCCTGTCATCATCCCAGACCCTTCTTCTGCAGGTACGCAGTGCAACGCTGCCTAACATCACGATAGCTCTTCACCATGGTAAGACACAGGAGTGTTTAGGAACCAAGGAAAAGTAAAATGTGTTGGAAATTTTACAGCCGAGTCTGTTCTTACTGCACATGGTAGTCTGAAAAACTGTGAGGCATGAAAGCCACATGGGGCCACAAATTAATATTAACAGGATCATCCGAGTCATCACTGACTATCAGACTTCATAGCACAGAATAAGCTTTGGCAGAAAAAGGACAATGTACTAGGTTGGGCCCATTAACAACCCATGAATTCTTTTCCTTCCTTTAAAAGTCAGATTTTCCTGGTAATTCAGAGTGTCCATCTAGTCATATGGCAGCTTAGCCCTTATTACCTCCCTCAGTAGAGAGGTAGCAGTCTCTAAAGAAATGCAAACCAAACACCAAAACCCAAATAAACAAAAAAGCAAAGAGTGACTCCATGCCCCGCATTGTCCAGGGCTGGCCTGGGTGTGAATGAGGCCCTTACTCAACAATCGCTCACTTAGAATTGGGGGAAGAGGCAAGCAGCGCACCAGGCAGAGTCAGGCACTGCCCAGCAGTGGCCGGGGTCACTTAGGCTGCCTTGCGAGGCCCTCGCCCACCTGACGAGACTCCTGGCTGCAGCAGCTGTGCTCCAGGGCTGACCCAGGCTCCCACGGAACCCTGGGCACCTTGCTCAGACACCGAGTTCTGGACACACTTGTCACAGGCTGACATCACTTCTCTGCCCTAGAGCCACAAACTGAACTCCATTCCCATTTTCCATAATGTGTGTGATTCACACAACTGGATTTTGTGAAAGCACAGTTCTTGGAGTCGGATGTGCTACCACTGTGCCACGAGGCTCCAGGAAAGCCCGGTTCTTTTATCACAGTCTAATTCCCAAGAAGCAGGATGAAGAACTTAGAGAGCAAGATTAAACTGCTCACGTATCTAACTGTTTGGGACATACAGAACCTGCCCAGAGTTGGTGATATGTTGAAATACTGCTTTTATATTATTTTAAAAATCTTCTAACACAGGTGAAGATTCATCAACCACTGAAATGGGAGCCTGATTTGTCTGCTGTGGCTTCCCAAGGACCCAATGTTGCTTTACATGTTCCTTGGGGGGGGCGGGGGGAGTTCCCAAAGGCAGCAATGACTGAGACTTGAGCAATCATAGAAAAGGAAACGAACCCTCTTTTGCCATTTGTAAAGTTTTCAAACTGCCTGCAGGAACAGTTGAAGCCGCCCCACAGTTCCAGCTCCGAGCTCAGTGCCGTTTCACAGACACGGTTCTCTTTGGTGAGGCTCTGAAGGAAACCTACCAGTTTCTCCATTTTCATCAACTTTATGTCCTGCTGATGCAGCTTCTCATTCTTGATCTCCAGCACAGCTTTCAGGCTTTCTAGCTCTTGCTCCAGATACATGATCTGAGGGTTTTTCTGGAAAAGACATAGCAGAATATAGCTCTGACTGATCCTTAAATACAAACACACAGTTCATGTTCTTAATATAAACAATCTGTGATTAGACTTAGAAATCAGACAAAGTGGCAAGAAACTTCTACCTTCTTACAGTAGCGTCGATAGAAAAGAGGTAAGAAGAGGTGTTGGATAACTTTAATCTCTAAGTCGTTGGTTGTAAGAATGAAATAAAACATTTCATATTTGAAAACAAGCATTTCATTTATTAGTAACTGAATGTGGAAAAATGGCTGGTAGCACCAGATATCTTATTGGGCGTAGGAGAAAAACTATCGCTTAACAATACAAAACGGAACTCTGACTAGAAAGCAGGCAATTCCAAGTCCATTACTGGTGTTTGGAGGGAGCAAAGGGGACAACAGTTCTCTCTCACCAAGGTCAGTAACTGCTCAGGAAAGAAAAGACAGGACATATGTCGGGGCATCTACAAAACAACTGAAATGACAATAATGTCCTGCCTCTTTTGGATTTTTGTTATGATGGGACTGTGTTGGCCTGGCTATCTTTTTAGGGCTGCCATAACACCCTACCCTTTTATTCTGTGACACCCCAACACCTACACAGCATAAAACACAAGGACCACTAAGTCTATCAAAAATAAACACTACATAAGGGAGCACAACTCCAGGGTAGACTCCCTGACTCCTTGTTTTATTATGGAAATTCAAGTGAACCCGTCCAGAGTGTAGGATACGAATAGACAGCAGAGGATCGATCTACTGATCAAATGTTCGATTAGGGAATTCCTTAGACAAGAATCAGGCCTCAGATCATCAAAACTACCCTCCTGGGCCAGTGCTCTGGATCATTCCGTAGGGTGAATCTGGGAGTGGGCCCTTGGGGACAGTTTAATCACACCCCTCACTTCACAAAAGCAGAGACAAGTTCCACAGCTCAAAGGCCCTGCTCAGGGAATGCACTGGAGCCGGAAAGTGCTGGGGCAGCGACTTGAACTCCAGGGTTCTCCCAAACATTTCCTATGTTTCATATGCTGTTATCCTTTTACACATGATTTTTTTTAACCCTAAAGATAGCAAATCCTATCTCGTTTTCTTATCAAAGAAACAACATCACTTATTTTCTCAATTTTTAAAACCACAGCACCAGCAGCACGGTTCCCACCCCCCACCCCCACCCCAGCCGGGCCAGGTGTTCTCTTTCCCACTCCCTCACAGGCCCAGCCAGAGGAGGGAGGAGGGCAGCATGGACATTCCTGCTTCCCTCAGGCTGTGTCCTCAGTTTTTCAAAAGCCTCTGCCTCCTCAGGAAATGCTTGAAAATCCATAACCCAAAACATTAGGAAGGTTCACCTCCTGCAGGTTAAGTCTAGATTTTTTTTAAATCACTCTTTTTTCTAAGAATCTTCCAGAATAAATAGCTTTGCAGTGTCATTAGATATGAAATTGTATTGAGATGTCTCGGGGGTCTCCCGGTGACTGTCAGTGGAAGAGCTCACTGGGAGACTCCATACAGGTACTTCGTGAGCTGGCAACAGATTTTAAGCAGCAAAAAAGGCTTTGCTTCTGTTCTTTCAGGGCACTGAGGTATGGAATGGTAAGTACTCAAAACATAAGCAGGATTTTTTTCTCAAACAAAGGGATGAGGCAGGGGAGAAAGGATATGAGTTACAAGAGAAAGTTGAGCTTACAAGAGAAATTCGTAATTTTCAAAAGTGAGGAACAATCCATACAGCAAAACATTGCTCAGTCAAAAAAGAGGCATGAAGTACCTATACAGGCTATAATATGCATGAGTGTTGCTAAGTGAAAGAAGCCAGACATAAAAGGGCACACACGCACGACTCCATTTGTAGGAAATGTCTGAAAGAGGCGAATCCACCGAGGCAGAAAGTAGTCTGGTGGCTCTCCAGGGCTGGGGCTTTGTGCGGAAACAAGGGGTGACTGCTAGAGTTCTACGTTCTTCCGGAGTGATAAAAATGTTCTGGGATTAGAGCCTGGTGACCAACGCACAACTTTGCGAATCTACTAAAAACCACTGAATTATACATTTTAAAAGGTATCTCAATAGAGCAGTTAGCAAAAAAAAAAAAAAAAATTAAGACTTCAATAGTTCTCCTGTCTTCCCATAGGTATTAGATTAGACCACTTGCAGTATATATTGGGCTTCACCTGCATGTCAGTTTTTAGGATTTAAAAAAAGACATCCCTAAACAAAGAAGACGGAAAAGGACTCCGCACCCAGGCTATTTTATTTCTGCAGCTGCGGCACACTGGTCGTCTTTAAAAAGTAGCTGAGCAGAGAAGCTCAGTAGTGATGGTGGATCGGACACAACTTACTGAGTGTGCTTTCTCTCTTGAGATTCTTTTTTGTTCTTCTGATTTCAGCTTTTCATTTAAAGCCTCATTTTCACTCTTCAGATCGTTGATTTGCTTCTAAAACACAAAAAGTGACATGTGGAACGTAAGTCAACAAGCAGACACTGGGAACATAGCAAAAGGCACACAGAAACGTACCAAAACGATACAAACCTCTAACATCACGAACAATGATTTTTTTTTTTTTGGTGTTGAGATTTACTCACCTCTAGGGATTCCTGTTTCTCAGAATTCAAATCCTCAAGTGACTTCTTTTCTAATTCATGGCTCTTCTTGATTTCTGGAAAGAAGTGATATTTTTTTAACATCCTATGAGATCACTGTATTCTGTCGTTAAAGCACAGAGATGTAATTGTTGATGAGGAAGCGATATGATTGTCACTTTTTCTTTGTATGATGCTTTTATTCAAACTAAGCTGTTCTCAGACCCCCCCATGAGGTGAGTAAGGCATATATTCCCATTTTAGTACTGTGAACTCGAAGGCCCACAGAGGCCAAGAGTATGTAGGAAAAACAGGGCAGACCTCCAGGGGAGGCCTCACCCCCTGGCCTGCAGACGCTCAGTCGGGATCTCCACTTACATCTCATGAATGCGTGTTTCAAACAGAAATCTAAATGTAAACCCATTTCTAGCAGGAAGGAAAAAAAATGCCGCTTACTAAATGTCTACTCTTGGCTAGTCACTTTTACGTGTTGTCATCTTGGACTTCACACAACCACTCTGTTTTCTGATGAGGAAGGCCTTTGCCCAAGGTCGCACAACCAGCTCTCGCCACCCGTCCTCACACTTCTCTGCAGGGTACAATGAGTTCAGTGCAGCAATTTCAGCTACACGGCCAACTACGTTCTGCAAGGAATGGCTTATTCTTTTCCTTCGACTTCCACCCTTCCAATCGTGATGACATAATAAAAATGAGTCTGTCTTTATTCGACAAGTGCCGTCTTGTTCTTCACAGCAGTGGTGTGTGAGCGTGTGGGTGAGCAAGAGTGCTTGGTAGGGACCCCATGCCACGGTCAAGACACAAACTAGCACCCCCACTTCCCAGAACCTACAGTGGTAGAGCACGACTTTCCTAAAGGGCCTTCATGTTCATTACGATTTTGCCTACTTCCTAATGTGCTGTCATTTATAACAAACTATTATTTGCATCCTTAGGGGAAAGGACATCGGCCAACAATGAACAATGCAAAAAGAAACCAAACACTCCAGACTCCAAAGCCACAGGGTGTTCTCTGGAGGGGGAAGTTATGAATCATTTCCCTTTTAAAACACATCATGCTGTTCCATTAGATCTTATTCTATTTAAATGGTAAAAAGCATTCTTGCCTGAAAGGGAGGTTTCATAGACCTTCTTTAGTAATTTTATTTCATCTGAGTGGCTAGCTTCAATTTCCAACTTAGAGGTTTCATGGGCAGCTTTCAAGTTGTCAAACTACGAGAAAGAGAAAAACACAACAAAACAACAGTTTACCAGTAAAACCCAAAGTCCTGAGTTCAACAGCAAGCAGCAACATCAGGAACCTTGACACCTAGGCTGGCATTCAGGTCGAAGGACTACCACGCACAGACCAACCGCACTTGAATTTGCCCCTCTCAGGTCTCCACTCCATCCCCACTCAGGATCACCAACACCCAGCTCTCCAGGGCTCACTGGTGGAATCGGCTGAGGCCGTCACAAGGAATGAGGACATGTTTCCCGGGGACGGGACCACAGAAGCCCCGCACCTGTCATGTCGGCCTATGCGTCTTTAGTCCCTAACACACAGCATGTAGGAGGCACTCTAAATATTTGCTAAGCGAAAAACCGATTCTAAAAGGGAGCAAGGAAATGAAAGAGCAGCTTATGGTATACAATTAAGTGAAAAATAGGGGCTATTAAATAAGCACTATTTTAAAAAAGAAGAAGAAATTCAAGCCAATGGTTCAGCAGCACAACATCAGGATTCTCACAAAGGGATTATTTCTAGGTAATAAGAAAAAGAGTTGTTTTTAATTTTATCTCTTTCCTTCCCTTTTGCTCAACACTGGCACACTGCTTTAATCATAAGAAAAAAATTTAAAAAACCCTTGTCATTTTTTTAAATTAAAAAAAACCTTCTTCAAGGGATGTTAATAGAGAAAAGTTCACAAAAGGAAGTGGATCATCAAAGAACAATTAAAGTTCAAGTAAATAGCCCAAAACACGCGCAGGTTCCAAAAGCACAGACCTGCTCTTGCAGTTGGGTTTTGTACTTCTCTGCTTCTTCAATGTAAATGTTCTGAAGCTTCTCACACTCCTCGGTATAAAACTCTTTCAGCCGACTCTCTAGTTCCGTTAGGTCAGTCTGGTGCTGCTGGTTTAGCTTCTGGACAAATCCTTCATAAGCTATTTGCAACTCACTCCTGGCTTTTTCTAATTTCTCACAGGTGGTTGAAGCAGTGACTGAAAATGGATGAAAAAGGGAAAGATCACATTTGATTTCTTAAATGTCCTAAATGCGGAACATTCACACACAGCTGTGATGTCTCAGTTCTTCGATGATCAAACCTAATAGTACAGAAGTGAACAGTTAAAAAAATAAAGGAACAAGGGGAAATGGGGTCCTGGCAGCAAAATGCACACACGACTCTCTCTCCAGCAAGCAGGAAGAGAAGTCCTTGAGAAGAGTCAGGTTCCCAAGTGAAGATAGCCCTTCAAGTGGTGACCCATCAGTGCAGGAGCTAAACAGAGAGGAGACCCTGATTGGCCAGGTGTCTCGAAGGACAGCCAACCAGTAAGCAGCAGCTAAGACACAAAGGAACAGGGAAGATCAGAGAGAAGCAGCACATGGGTTAACCTTGTACTTAATTTGAGCTGATTTCAACTTATTTAAAAAATATAACAATTTTTTTAAAACCCTGAATATTAGAATATATTGAAAACAAATCAACAGAACATAAAAACTTCAGGAAAACACATTTAAAAGCTACATAACACAATACAATATAATAATGATAATTATTATTATTATTGAAAAGTTAACATATAAAAAAGGCAAAGTAATTTGACACACATAATTTAAAATTGGACCACCCACTCTTCACCACTACCCAAACCAGAACTGCCAGCGATACACTGCAGAACTCACACACAAACATACTCCTGTGCCTTGTAACAAGCCCTGAAAGATCTCTATTGTTTCTCAGGAAGGTTGACTTTGGACTTTTCCGGCCTCTTTTCAGTGATGTTAAGTACAGGGAAGTGGGATGACATAAAATGGGGATTGCTGAGTCTTGAAATTCATTCTTACCTCTCTCTCGGTAAGGAATATGCATTTTAGGGGTTTTGGAAGGAACACGATGGTTTTTAGGGTAGAGAAAAGGAAAATTTAGATCGATGATGATTCTACCGAAGTACTGTGGATTGGGCTGGCTCCTGGGATGAATTCAGGCTGTGATGTAGGCTTGTTTTCTTGGGAATATGCCATGTGGCAGTAGAAAACCAGTCACTTGTCCCATATCACTATTCTTTCAGAGATAAAATGGGCCACATTGAAATAATGGCAAGAATAGTGTCTGCTAAAGACAACCCTTAAAATCCAAGCAAACCCACAAGTACGTATTGACGGGGAAAAAACTAACATTAAAAACAAAAATGGCCCTGGCTGGTGTGGCTCAGTAGATTGAGTGTGGGCTGCGAGTCAAGGGGTCCCCAGTTTGATTCCTAGTCAGGGCACATGCCTGGGCTGTGGGCCAGGTCCCCGGCAGGGGCCATGTGAGAGACAACCACGCATTGATGTTTCTCCCTCTTTCTCCCTCCCTTCCTCTCTCTCTAAAAAATAAATAAATAAAATCTTAAAAACAAAAACAAAAATTACTACTTGATGACTAGCACAGAATGGGGCTCCCTATGTGTTAGCTGATCTAGCCCCTGCAGGAGTCCTGTGAGGACCTTCTTTCTAAATGCAAATATACACAAGGAAACCAACAGAGAGGACAAACAACTTGCTCATGGGCCCATAGTCCCTAACTAGTAGAAGTTCGAATTCAGATTGTGTTCCTCCCACCCCATCCAGCTGCCTCTCATGCCAGGAACCGAGACCTGAGACGGAGCCTCTCCTTGGGAGGCTCCCTGTCCAACTGAGGAGACAAGACACACATGTACAGGAAGCGGTGATACAGGGCAGCACCTAAGGGCCCAGTGACTGGCACTCCAGCTGGTTGACATCCAACTAGGGCGATCTGGACGGTTTGGTCAGTAGATTTTTAAAAATACCTTAAAAAAACTTTTTTGGAAAAAATACACCTAACAAAATGTAGTATTTCAATCATTTTTAAGTGTACAGTTCTGTGCCAGTAATTTCATTCACACTGTTGTGAACCCATCACTGCCGCCCATCTCCAGAACTTACCCCCAAACTGAAACTCCCAGTGAATTAAACAATCACTCCTCACTGGCCCTGTCCCCTCAGGCTTGGACAACCTCCATCCAACTTTCTGTCTCCATAAATTTGACCACTCCAGGTGTGTCAAATGTAACAGGAATAATGGAGTGTTTGTCCATCTGTGACCGGCCTACTTCACTCACCATAACATCTTCAACGTTCCGGTGTCAGAATTTCCTGCCCTTTTTTGAGCTGGATGACAGTCTACTGTAGGTATGGACCTCATTTTGCTTGTCCTGTCATCCCTCCGTGAACACGGGGGTTGCTTCCACCTTCTGGTTATTGTGAATGACGCTGCTATCCAGGCACGTGGGGGAAGGCCCAAAAGGTAGGGGGAGGCCAGGTTACAGGGCCGTTGCATGAAAACATCACTGACAAGTCAGTCCTTTGGGATGAAACTCTGGGAGTTACTGTTTTTCTTTAAAACAATTTTGTAAAAGATAATGCCTAAATCAATCACCACAGAACATCTTCTTCACATTCACTTTTCCTTCGGGGGCACTGATTACTTATCAAGGGAGAAGAAAACAATTCAGGGAGGCTGATATCAGTCAAACGAGGCAGCACAACCCTAACCTCTGCTAACTTCACAAAGTGCACAAGAGAGACGCGGGGCCATGAGCCTCCCTGTGTGAATCCTCTACTAGAACTGCACAGGAAAGCAGGCAGCAGAAAATTATTTGGCAAGCAGTCAATAAAGGTATCCAATGGCTTTCTAGTCAGAAAAAATGCTGCTTTCACACACTCTTTTTGCTTAATTCCCTTGGAAGTCCAGATATCGGGGGTCGGGGGGGAAGGAATGACATGATCCCAGCCTATCCAAATGCTCAGATCAGAGCTAGAAATGTGTAAGCACACAAAAACGTGGAAGCTGGCCACGGCGAGTGGGGTGAAGGGAGGACAGACAGACAGATGGAAGGGAAAGGCCAGATGGAAAGCGGGTGCTTTACTGCTGCTGATACAAGTCCAGGGTGCAGGCCAGCCCCAGCGGTGACGTCAGCCTGCAGCTGTGCGGGGACCTCTGCCCCGTTCACCACCCTGCGGCTGTGCAGAGAATGGCCGGGCTGAAGTGACCACTCGCACAAAGGGCTTTACTTTGAATTAACTGGCCGGGGCTCCTGAGGAAATATTTATTTGGCGTAAAGACTAATGAAATACTTTTTTAAAGGACACACATAAACATTTATCAAGGGTCGTCAGAGTGTTCCTGTCAGCTGGACACACTCTGTGGGAGGTGGAGGGGGCGTCCCCCCATGTTATACTCATGGACTTTCCCTTGTACTTGTCACAGTTTAGGAGAGATTTCTAATGTCACTTCTGCTTCTTACTCTTGTTCTGTCTTGTCCCTTCTTCTCCAGAGTCCCACTCACCTTCAGTCAATTAATCAGACACCCAACAAAGCCAAACCGAGCATAACTCTTTTTAAATTTAGACTAGGTAATAAGCAGGGAGTTTTCCCATACTGTTAGGTGACAGTGTTTTCAAGAAGTTATTGCATCAATACAAAGTCCACCCAGTACAAAGTCCTTCTGTCCTTGTTTTTTAAATCATTCTATTAGGCGATTTTTGGCAGCACGTCTCACTAAGGGCGCCCAAAGACCACTGTGTGTAGAAGGAGTGAGGGATTGCAACTTCTGCACATATAGTGGGAAAGCCATCTCCTGCAGTCTATCTTTTTAAAAAAATTATTTTATTGTTGTTCAATTACAGTTGTCTGCATTTCCCCCCCACACCAGCCAAACCCACCTCCCCCCCTTGTTCCCACCTTCCCCCTTGGTTATGTCCATGTGTCCTTTATACTGGTTCCTGGAAGCCCTACCTCTGGCTATTGTTAGATTGTTCTTAATTTCATTGTCTCTGGTTGTATTTTGTTTGCTGATTTCTTTTGTTGATTATGTTCCAGTTAAAGGTGAGATCATGTGGTATTTCTCCCTCACCGCCTGGCTTATTTCACTTAGCATAATGCTCTCCAGTTCCATCCATTCTGTTGCAAAGGGTAGGATCTCCTTCTTTCTCTCTGCTGCGTAGAATTCCACCATGTGAATGTACCACAGTTTTTTGATCCACTCATTAACTGATGGGCACTTAGTGTTGGAGAGGATGTGGAGAAAAGGGAACCCTAGTGCACTGTTGGTGGGAATGTAGACTGGTACAACCTCTGTGGAAAACAATATGGAATTTCCTCAGAAAACTAAAAATGGAACTGCCTTTTGATCCCGCAGTTCCACTGCTGGGACTATATCCTAAGAGCCCTGAAACATCAATCCAAAAGAACCTATCCCCTCCAGTGTTCATGGCAGCACAATTCACAGAAGCCAAGTGCAGGAAGCCACCTGAGTGCTGTCTATCTTAAAGTGAGAAACACAGTTTTCAGTGAGAAAAAAAAGTGCCCACTCATTTGCAAGGTTAGCCTCAAAACATAAGGCCATGTCACAGAGTAGAAGCTGACATTTTCCCTCTGGGATAACCCAGGCCTGAGAATTCTAGGCCCATGACAAAACAGGAAAAACCTAGGGACACTCCCTGATAGCTTAAAACACTGACAAATGAAGAAGGAACAGCTATTTCAGAAGACATGGTGGAATGCTTGATACTTTTCCTTTTCCTAACTCCTTGGATGACATCTAGATTTAAAGGCCAATGTCAGAGTCAAATATAATCTCTGACAAACAGAATTGGAAAAACAGAATTGGATTTATCCCAGGTCTTTTAGCAGTAATCCCCAAGGAGAGGAAATGGAGCTATTACCTAATTAGTCCTGGCAGGCTTTCCTAAGAGTAGGAGGTCAGGTTTTTATTATTTCCATCTTGTAGAGACTAATGTCCTTTTGGCGATTGATAAATGTACTGTCCGCTGAGAAACCCATTAGATAACCATGGTCCTACATTGTTACTATTCTTCTGAAATAATACAGAAATTTCTTAATTTTTATATCTGAGTAGCATGCTTCATCATGAGACAACCACAAATGTTTTCATTGTCAAGAATACAAATAAAGGTCTTAATAGAAAAGAGCTAGAAGTCTCAGGTTCTAATCTCAGCCACACCATTTACCTGCAACGTGATTTGAGCATATTACTGGAGCTTTCTAAGCCTGCATTTCCTCACTTTTTTAAATGAGGAGAATATTTTAGTGCCTTCCCTGTGGGATTACCTAAAATAGTACATGTGAAGCACCTGGCCCAGTGCCTAACCCAAGTCAGTATGCAATGAATGTTACTGTTATTATTAGGAGCCTTGCAAAAAGTCCACCAACTCAAATGTGTTTGAAGGGTCCTGAGAGACGTGCTTGGGTCCCCATGACGGGATGGAAGAGTCAGAAAAGATGCCTTGCTTGTCTAGTATTCAAAGAAAGTAACACACACACACAATCGGGCATTACAGCACACATCACATCAGATCTTCACTTTCCACCACCAGTGTTCTCGACATTATATGCACTAGAAATGCTCCCAACTTTTTGTTGATTTTATATAAATTGGACAGAAAATATAAAAGAGAAAAGGAAAAATAAAATTGGGGAGGTAAGGTCACACGGAAGATCCCGCAAATTGTTGCGATGACCCATAAGGGACCGTGACAGGAAGAGAAGACAAGCAGGAAAAGAGGATGACTTCATCTCCCAACTGTACACACATATGTCCTTTAGGTGTGACCTGCAGGTCAACTGTGGGTACCAGCCCTCCCTGAGCAGAGAGCCCCTGCTCTGCCCCACCTGTGAGGGGGGTGAGCGCCTGGGTCCAGCTCCGCTTGCCTGCTTTGGGTCCCTCTCTCAACCTCTCTCTGGCCACCTGGGAAGCCACCTGCTTTCAGTTCTGGTCCGTTTCATTCCTTTCTTCAATGGTATACACTTCTTAGGGTAAACACAGTTTGGTTTTATTTAAACTTTTAACTGTGGAGTAATTTCAGATTTACAGAAAAGGTACAAAGAGAGTACAGAGAGTTTGTGTATGCTCTGCCTCAAGCTCCCCCAAATGTTGACATCTTACATAACATTGATCTTACTTCTCTTGTACCCCTGCCCTAGGACCAAGAATGGAGACGCTACCTTCTACCATAGCAGGGTGAATATTTCTCAATGCTTCCAGAGCCAGTGACTATGTTGGCTACTCTCTTAAATGGAATTTTAGTCTGTTTAAAATTAGAGATAGAAGTGTAACTGGACAAAGTAGCCAAGAAGCTATTTTTAAAAAGTAAATTGCTACGTTGTGGAGAGGCAGCAGCCTACGGAAGAACAAGTAAAGGGTAGGGACCTAGGCCATCTGACAATAGTCATTTCCAAGTTTCTGTAGATCAGTTTCCTGGTATGCAAGGTGGCAACAGATAGCCCGGCTCTGCTCACCTTATTGTTTGGGGAGGATAAAGTGAAATAGCACCAGACTTGTATAGAATGAGTCTTCATAGACTGCCTACGGAATGATCATCTACTCCTAAGAGCCCAGGTTTTGCTTCCCAAAAGATCCTACTTTTTCACGTGACCAAGAAATTTGCAGACCTGTGGTAGAAAAAGGTCTCTTACTAAATTTCAAAAGTAGTTACAAAAGGCTTTCTGATTGCCTTTGGGAATTTTATGAATTGACAGGAAGTGATTTCAAAACTTTTCACTAACCTTACCTTTCTAGAAATTTGCTTTTATGAAATGGTTACTCTACCAAATAAATTCTCCTATAAATAATAGCACCTAACTTTAAACTCAGTTCATACTTTACAAACTGCTCTCACATTTATTATTACAAGTAACATGATAACTGACAGAGTTAAAAGGAAAAATAACCGAAATAGGAAAATAGTGGAGGACTTTAATGCCCCACTCTCAACAATGGACGGATCATCCAGAGAATCAATAAGGAAACAGCAGATTTGAACAGGCTATAGACCAAATGGGACTACCAGACATAGATGAAGCATTCTATCCAACAACAGCAAAGTAAGTACACATGGAACATTTTCTAGGATAAATCATATGTTAGGTCAAAAAAACTATTTATAGCAAATTCAAGAAGACTGAAATCATACCAAGTAGCTTCTCTGACCACAATAGCCGGAAACGAGAAATTAATAACAAGAGGAAAACTGGAAAACTCATGAATACATGGCTTTAACACTCTCCTGAACAACCAATGGATCAAAAGAGAAATTAAAGGGGAAATAAAAAAGTTTCTTGAGACAGACAAAAACAGAAATACCAGAACTTATGGGATGCACCAAAAGCATTTCTAAGAGGGAGGATCAATAAAGATCCCAAATAAAACCCCTAATTCCACACCTTAGGGAACTAGAACGTGAGCCCAAAGTTAGCAGAATAAAGGATCTACTTTCAGTTAATAACATAGGTATTGTATAAAATGTCATGTTACTAGAGAGGGAACTGAAGTGGCAAAACTGGGTCTTCAGCTCAATCCGCTCAGCCTTTTTCAATGCGGGTTCTGAACCTGGATATTGGGAGTGCCTCTTTTCTCTGGTCAGCCAGAGAAAAGTTAATTCCTACAGACAGTGGACACCTCTAGATATTAGGGCTTACTTCTCTTGTGAAAGCTAGACAAACTGCAGGATAAGGCAGGTAACCATGATCTTTCCCTCCCTTCTGCTCCCCATACTGATTAGTCCCAGCAAAGAGCGGGAGATGATGATCCAGCCCAGGCAGCGGATCTTAAAACAGAGCTGGCGGCTGCTTCTCTTCCAACACGAGGCTTTGCTGCCTCTCAGGGCACTCACTGGCCGACAACATGCTGCAAACAGATGTGCTCATAATCACAACAGCAGCCACTCCACGGACCAGTGAAAACATCTGGGCTTGAAAGTGTGTGGGACACAAAAGCCCAGCTTAATGACTGACATGGCACCCTATGCCTCAGGCCTGAGGAAAACAAGTGAAGACTTTAAGGACATCACACTTCCATCAAAAGGGTAAATATGTTAAGAAAAAGTGATTTTGATTCATTCTTAGAGTGCAAGGTTGAAAGGGGCGGGTAAATGTTGTTGACACGCACAAAGTTTGGTGGCCCGTGTACAGGCGTGGACTCAGTTCAGTTAAAGCTCATTGATATTATCGACACTTTTACTGCACTCACTTGATTCTTAGGTACTTTTTTATACAAAAGAAACTGCATTCTGGATGCAGCCAGTGCGGTGCCAAGTGTAGTTCAGGGCGCGCCTGCATGGGAATCGCCTGCCGGATCATTAAAAGCAGACTCCTGGACCCCATTCCAAGCCACCTGAGTCAGAACCGGGCATTTTAACCATGTCTATTGTATTATGCAATGATGTTTGAGAACCACTGTTCTAGACAAACAGCATGAAATTAGGAAAAAATTGAACATATTGAAACTGGACAAGGACAAGTTAGAACCACGAAAAAGATTCAATGGGCTTTCCAAACGGTTACTGGTGGTAATATTATGCACCTGTACAGGTAAGAGTGCATGGCCTTTTACTTAAACATATAGCCAGCCCAGCTCTACATTTAGGCTAGACAGACATGGATAGGAAAAGAATGAGCTAAGTCTGAGGTATCAACTCCATCCGCAACCATCTCAGTGAGATAAGGATTATTTTTTCATATGCAGTTGGTTTTCATTATATTTATAGATAATTCATTAAAGCCAGTTTCAAAAATTACTTCTGCAGTTCTGCAACTCAAAAGTCCCTTAACTGTAAAGGGTTTTAAAACTACTTTAAGTACACAGCCTTGGTAAAGCACAACTGAATGGTAGAAGAATTAACAGCTTCCATAAGGTGTGAGGCAGCCGCACGCTCAGAGACACCCGCTGAGTGTGGATTAGGTGATATGTGCACTGCTCTTGGCAAGGCGAGGTGACTGTTTCCTAGCAGGTAACGACAAGACATATTTTGATCCAACAAGACTTCTTGGACTCTTGACTCAAATAAAAAGATCCCGAAAGTCGTCACCAGTGCAAACTGATGTTTATATAAAACGAGTTTCCAACTGTTCAAATAGCTTCACCATGCTTTCCTCTGTGATTAATAGGAGTTCGATAGTCTAGTCATTCTGGGATCTTATCCAGGTGCTTGGCTTTTCTAATTTATTGACCTTTGGAAAATTACTTAAACTCTAAGCTTCAATTTCTTTTCTTTGTTTTTAATAGAATGCACACCAGTAGACTTAAGAGCTGAACAACTGACACTAGGAAAGAGTATGCACTCAATAAATGTTAGTGCTTCACCCGTCTCATGATTTTTACAGAGAGGGAAGAACCAACTGGTATTAGATATCATTATTATGTTAATTCCAAGAATTGTTAGTGATTTAGGGTTCAAAATCTTATTTGTTTCATGAAATAGAAATAATCAGGGCAAATATATAAAAAGACGTAAGTTAACTATTAATTCTGATGGCTAAGAATAATTTTGAAATATGGAAGTCCCTTTGTCATTAATTTAGATGGCAAATGTGATTCCGATGATGAACATTAATCAAAAATAGGAACCCCCGAATATCGTCATTACAGCTCCCTGTTGCACCAGCACGATTCTGTAAGGAGTGAGAACGACAAATTTATTTCCTTCCTCGGAGGTCATATGTTTGCTGTGGTGTAGACCACTCAACTGAACTGAACTGTAATCCATTTCAAGGGCTGATATTTCCACAAGGGTCTGATTTACCGGGGTTCTCTGACATAAAGTAAAATGTTTCTAAGAGAATTATAGTTCACCTTAGTTTATTACTCATTCCTAAAAGCAGAGACATTACTTTTAAACAGTTTATAGGAAAAGACTGGTGCACAAAACCCACCAAGCACTAGCATATTATAAGGGTAAAACCAACTCTCTCCAGCAACTGTCCTTTACGAGTAAAGTCATTCAGCCACTGAGTACTAAGTGCCAGGCACAAGGTATAGCTATAGAGCCACAAGATGAAGGAGACACTGGCCTTGCCCTTGAAGAGCTCATGGTTCTGGACTGTGAGGACTATGAAAATAAATATAAGAGCAACTTGAAGAGCATAGTAGAAGGCACAATTAATCAAGTTGCCTGAAAGATCTGGGCCAAACTCAATTGAAGACAAGATATTTTAGGTAGGACTTGAAAAATGAGTAATGAGAAGGGATTTGAGAGGCAAAAAAAATAGAAAGTTAGTGGAAAGAGGAAAGCGCATTTCAGGCAGCCAGGGTAATAACATGCGCCACAGACGTGCAGAGTAGGCACAGATGGACCCAAGGCCGGGGCCCTGGGAGAGGGAGGCCAATGAGAAGAAAGGGAAATGAATGTGCAGGCATCATGAAGGTGGACGGGAAGGTTACAGTCACATCTTACATGGTGGCTTCAGTATGTTCGGACTTTTTCCCAAAGTCAAATTGGAGTCATTGGTGTTTGTTAAAAACGTCCAGTAGGGGACATGGGGAAGATTGATTGCAAGGCAAGTCCTGGCAGCACATGGACAGGAGAGAAGCAAGCCCAGAGACAAGGTGACCTGTTAGGTGACCGCTGTGATGTATTCCAGGTCAGAAATTGTGGCACTTATGTCAGAGCAGCAGCAGCCGGGATGCTGAGGAGGGCTGGACCTGAGCGGATGGAGAGCACAGACTGGTGTCTTGCGGAAGGTGGAGGAAAAGGAGTCTGACCTCAGCAATTGGCTCAGGTGGCAAGTCAATAAAAGAGCCACCGCAGAAGAGGGTGAATAGACTCTGAGGACTAGGTTTGAATGAGAAGAGAGACACAGCTGCGGGTGCGGGAAGCAAGGGGCTGGGGAGTCAGAAAGGTATGAACACACTACACTGGCTCTCCTGGAGGCAGCTCTCCACTGGGGAAAATACGCCTGCCGCTTGGGATGGAGAGGACCAGAACAATAAACTGGGAAATCGTCACCTCACAGGCTGTAGCTGAAGCCGTGGGGATGGAAGAGGCAACAGCTGACGGTGAAACCCTCTCTATACTGCAACACTGTTTGAGGGGTCAGCGACATTATGCTACATTCACAGACTTTCCCACCACCATTAAAGGTGACGACAGTGACTCTGACCATGAGGCAGCATGGGAAAGTGCCTGCCATAAACTGAAGAGGTCAGAGTATGCGTAAAATACCATGGATGGCTCACAAAAACATGATGTGGGCGAAAGAAGCCAGACACAAAAAGAACATACTGTGTGTTTCCATTGATAGGAAACTCTACAATAGACAAACCCAACCTAGGGTAACAGGAAGCAGGTCAGGTTTGCTTCTGCGGGGGGAGGGGTCTACTGAAAAGGGGCATGAGGGGATCCCCTGGGATGAGAGACCTATGCTGTACCATGAGGAAGGTGGAGGTTATAGGAGGGTCGGTGCCAGTCAAGGCTGATGGAACTGTAATCATGCCATGGTGTGTAAGTCAGACCTTAACAAAATATCGGAGTACAAACTTGTATGTATTCATCTAAATAAAGAAGAATATACAAAAATAAGCGTATGTCAGGAGAGTGGAGCCATGAGTTATTTTCTTCTCACTTCAAAATTTTAATTTTCATACAGTGTTTTTCAGTAAAAAGAAAATTTAAAGCCTCAAATGCCCCTACATGTTTATCAGGTTCCCATAAAACGGAAAGCATATTATATATTCTTTTCACAGAAAACAGGAACGAATCTCTACAATTAAGGAGTTTACTGTCTGAAGGCAACAGAAACATGAGATACAATAAAGACAGGAATGTGAAGCACCAGGGGCTCACTGGAGCAAAGGAAGCCTCTGGGTTTGTTCTAAGACGACCGAGAGGGGGTTTCTGAAGAGCTTTTGCAGGAGCAAATGGAAAGCCATTCCACAAAGGGGCCGTGACTTGCACGGCAGAGGCATGCAGGCTGCCTGGGAGGTAAGCGGGGCTCATCTGGCCATACAGGACACTCATCGGGGTAACACGTGAGAGGACAATGGGCAAGTCAATCACTGGAGGGGACAAGGTAGGTTCTGAAGGTCAGTAGTGCAGACTCCATTTGAGGGTCAGTGCTCCTGAGTTTGTGAGTTGTTCTTGAATCTTTGCAGTTCTTAGTGGGGTGGGACCCTTAACTCAATTTTAAGGGAGAAGGTAAACAAAAGTTACCCAATGGGAGAGTGACACCAATGGCTCCCCCCATTACTTCGGAGGGAAAAAGGTATCTACTTACATGATAGTGACAGTGAGTTCCCCATCATGGACCAGGCACCAGGACAGCTGCTCCCCAGATAGTACCACTTAATTTAAGCTCCCCAACAACCCAGCAAACAGATACTAACTTCAGATGACCAGTGAGGACATGACTCAAGGACACTAGGTAACTCTTAATGAGGCATGGATGGGCAAAGCCAGGCTATGATTCCACACCCCAAGCACCTCTCTGTGGCAGGTAGGGATCGATCACGTCTCACCTCCACTTGAGTGTGAAGAGGAAGAACAGCCTGTCTTGAGGGAAGCCTATAAACATTTTGTCTAATTCATTTTCCTTTCTGCAGTATAGTCTATGATCTCACAAAACAGCGAACGCGGTTAATCACCATAACAGCTGTAAACTGCACACATCTTAATACCTACCACATATTTAACAGCAGTTAACCCTTGGTGCTAGGTACTCCACAAGGTGTTACCTCATGTAATCCTCATGACCACCCTTGAGGCAGACAGCAAGGACAGGCCATTACAGGGAATGCTCGTGACTTGTCCCAGGTCTCCCAGCTACCGAAAACTTGAAGTTGGACCTTGTGACAACAGCCTAACCACTTTGTCCTTTGGCCTCCAATTTTAAAACTTAGTTTTAACCTTTGCCGTGTAAACCTGACATTTTCTCAGTTCGTGCTACCATCAGTCAACCTGGCAGCTTCGAGAGCGTTCTTCCTGGACCGTTCCATCAGAAGAACTACTTAAAGGCTTCTACTCTGTCTCCTTGCAGAATCAAAACCCTTCCCAAGATGCTTACGTGGTTACTTGAGCAATTCCACCTGATTCAGTAGCAGCGATGGCATTCTCTGAGGAGGCCTTGGGTGACCGAGTGATAGGGACGGGCCAACTACTGTGTCCTGACTCCGTGATAACAGCGGTAAAGGACACCAGAGCACACCCTCCTTATCACAGATGGAAAGCTGAGAGTGGGCATGAACTGTGATGGCTACTTCCTGTCGGGCTGTGTGACTACCTGGAGGTGTTGAGTACCCGGGTCCCAATTCAAATCACTTAATTGTGCGATGCACTCAAAGGTAAAAAGAGGATGCCCCATTCAAGCAGACTGAATGGGGGCAGTGTTCCCCTGGAGTGTCTGCCTCCTCTTGGGGAGAAGCTGAAACATGAGCCAGCAGAAGGCTCAGCTCCGCCTTTCCTGAGCTCTAATGAACTCTGAACCACCCCAAAAAGGCCCTTGCCTGATCTCCTAACTCTATATCCATCAAAATTACTCAAGGCACAGAGAAAAGTGAATTAAGTTGGTCATTTGGATAATCAAAAGGACGGAAGTCTCACTAAGTAACACGGCAGAGAGTATCTGAGAGAAATTTCTCAGTTGTGCTTTTCTTGAATTGTTTCCTTAGAATTCTCAAGTTGTTGGGGTCCTGAAGTTCCATCTGTCCTAAAATGACTTTTTTATACAGAGTCCCTCATTTCCATAGCCCAAAATGAGGCCAGGAGAAGAGGAGGCCCTGGCCAGCTGGGTATTAAGAATCTGGGGGGTTTGCCAGGAGTTTGGCATTGCCCCGCTTGGAGAGGTGGGAAGAGAAGAAACGCAGAGAGAAGTCTCGACCTCACGTGGACAGCTATCTGACCTTTGCCCTGGGGAAAAAGTGTTTGAGTCCAGGATGCTGACAACACTTAAACTGTGGTCTTACCCCAAGGAAAATGAGCAGTTTCTCCTAGAACTAGATGAACACAATTTTCATCCCTGGCTGTTGCCTTCGCGTTATTTATGCACGTACCTGCACACGGTGTGTGTGCCTATGCAGAAAACTGCAAACGGCAAGGAGCTTAGCCTTTCAGTGAACTACTCCAGACCTAGCTAAGGCAAAAAAAAAAAAAAAAAAAAGAAAACAACAACAAATACATAGCACACGGGGGACCCCCAAGGCAGCCAGTTCACTCCAACACGGTAGCTGAGGCAGGGAGGGCAGTATTGTCTCGGCTGCAAGAACCCGGAGGACTCTTCCGGGAGAGACAAGAACTCAGGCAGAGGCCAGCCTGGAGCAGCAGAGCTGGGTGGGTGGCACGTGCTCCAGACATGAGAGGTCCATGGCTGGCTGCCTGTGGGACTGGGTCCTGATTCACCATCCACCCCACTGAAATAGTAAGACTGGCCCAGGGACAAGCCTCCTTCAGCCAGGCTACCCCTAGATGCAGCATTCTTCTAGCTAGACTCACTACTCACACCCCACCCCAAGGAAGTGCCATGTAATGACTGTTCGTGGAGAGGGCATTTTCTCACCACTCTCCAATCGGAAAAGTGGCTCAGAAAAAAATAAAATGATGGAATCATTTACCAGGAGCCCACACAATTACAAAAATCATTCTGTCCCTCTCATCAGGAAGAGAAGTGTTTTGGTCATCAGCAGCTCTGCTAGACTTAGTCAGATCTGTGCCAGGAATTTTGTGAACTTTACGTCAAGCTGCCAAGATTCAAAAGAAATGTCGATAGTATTTGCACAGACACCCCAGAGGGGACAGCGTGCCCCTCCAGCTACCAAGCAGACAGGCAAAGCGAACTGTCCCATCTGTCCCTCACCCAAGTAACACTTAGGAAAAAAAAAAAAAACTCTTACCCAGCTCTCCCCGGAGGTTAACAAGTTCTTGAGATAGGGCTTTGTGTTGTTTCAGTGCTTCCTCCCGCTGCGGAAGACAAACATCAAGTTACTAATGTTTTCAAGAGGGTCCCTTTCAGCGAGGCACACATTTGTTATCACCCGAAAACCGAGACTCAGAATCCAGCAACCGAGATATGAACCATTTAGGCAAACAGTTTGTGTGGTTTGAAAACACAGATGTCCCTTAGTTGTCAAGGAAACTCGTGCTTCAGAAATCTGTATTTTCTCAGGTCCGCGTGAAACTTTCATGTGAGGCACTGAAAAATATTTACTCGGAGGCACGCTTCACTGCCGATCTGTGGAGCCTTTCAGCGAACGCATACTGTACTTAAGACGTAATGCAGTCTCCCCTTCCAAGGGCACCACAGACCTAATCAGTCTAAGATAAATATTTAATGTTCTAAACATGTGCACTTTGTCCTATATTTGCACATTCTAGAAGAAAGGTGTGTTACAATCCTTTACTTTTAAAAGGAAGACACAAAGTTTGTGATAAAGCTATGGCAAAAAAAAAAATCCTTGAAAGACAGAATTAAATTAATTTTATTCAGCTATACATGATTTTCTAAAGATTATAATATTTTGAATCGGCTAGAATTCTAAGTAGATACTAGAGAAATGAATCAAAGAAAACCAGGCAGTTGTTTCAGTACTAACAAAGCAATGATCAGTTTTGAAAAAAAAAAAGAACAATTTCCCAGTGACCAGCAACTCACAGCAATCACACACATACACACATTTACACAAATGCAGCGATGAGATGCTGTTTCCTGTCAGGCAGAGTCCCTAGCCCAGGGAGTAAGGAAGGAAAAGGCAGAAGTCACAGCTCTCTGGAGATGTCCCCATCCCACCAGCCAAGCCAGAGCTGCCGCCGCACCTTGGCCACAGTGGTACAGAGGTCATGATTCCCAGCCCGTGCCGGCAGAAGTCGCTTGTCATTTAAAGCATTTCCCCGTAATTCCAGACCACCTCTGCCTTAGTCCCTGACATTCTTCCAGAAAAGCACTAGAAACAAACACTCATTACCCTTGTCGCTGCACATGGAGAATAGAGGCACATTTTGCTGCTGGAGCAGCCCATTTTCCAGCTTCTGTCTCCAATTGTCCCCTCCCCCCGCACTGGCCCAGAAGTGCACAGGTGGCCACGCCACCCACTGGTCTGTCTACATTGACAGCTCCACCAGGAGGAGCGCCATTGGTGCCCGGTTAGCCTTACTTCACGTCCTGCAGGTTAGCGTCTGCCTCAGCCGGCTCTCCCTGCACAGAAGCTGATGCTGCAGCCTGTGCCTTTGGCACAGGCAGCCTGCGATCACTTAAAGCCACAGCCCTTCTTTTATGAAAACCGAGAGCCAGACATTAGCTTGATCGATCGCCACTTACTTAAATACCAGCAGCTACGGTGGAAAGAAAAACTGACCTTCTCTGCGTGGATAATGGAGTTATTTTTAGATTTGTGAGCCTTTTTTATTCCCCTCTCTAATTGAGGTCATTAGATTATCACACTCACTAATAGAAAAGGGAAATGTAGTCTCCAGCACCTGTACAGGGAATGAGCTTATGAACTAGGCATATAACAGTGCAAGTATGTGTTGCAACTTCTGATTTGAAATGACATCAGAAAATGAATGGGGTTTCCCCCAGAATTTAGTTTGAATACTGAGAAAATGGTCCACAGGTGTTTTAAGAAAAAGTGAGAAATTCTGATTTGAGAGTTGAAAATTAGGTGTATTTGAAAACTTTTACTTTTTACTTTGTAATTGCGTCTCACTAAAGAGTTAAGGAAGTTAGTGATACCGTGGCCCATGTCATAGGGACATTTCGCAGTGACTGAAATTTAGGAAACTTCCTGTGTGGCACCTTTTCACCTTTACTGGTATTCTAAATGCTTGGCTTTTAAAACGCAGAAGTAAGTGGTTCCAAAATCAGAGATCGGTTAGTCTGTGTTTCAAAAATAAAGAAGTAATAGGTTTTCTAATGTAGAAATTAAAGGTTGAGGAAAATCAACCTGGATAAAATTAGAAGGTGAAAACTACATACATTACACACTTCTCTTAATCTCAAATTTAAGCCCTAGCTTTGTTTGCTCTGTCATCTAGCTCAGGTAAGTATCAGCGAGTTTTGTCACTCGAGCTTCAAGAAAACCAGAAGACAACGTCATCAGATACAAGCAACCCCGCAACGCACCCAGGGAAACGGCTTACAAGTCACCGTTTCCGACGGTAACCAAACTGCTAACCGAAAGAAAAGCTGGCAAGGACTTCTATCGCTTTTCCACAAAAAATTCAGTTGGCATATAATTTCCCAAAGTCACCTTGTGAAAACTTTTACATCTTAATCACAGATATATACCAGGTGATCTTTTTGCTTATTAAAGGGATTTGGGGACAAGGGATTTCGGTGTCATGGGACGTTTCTCCCAACTCTAGTGCCCTCAACCCTCCTGCCCTCAGTGCTTGGAAGCCATGAATATCTTCCAGTCTCTATCAATCTCGGGAGCAGGGATGGGAAAACCATGAGGTCATCATTGCCTCTGCTTTGTCCAAATGGGTGTGCCGAAGTCAGTCAGGTTTCCTTCCTGACGTGTCCTGAATTGCTCTTTTCTATTAGGACTCCTCCACCCAGGTCCTGCTCCTTGTCCGCCCATTCCTGGACTGTCAACACGTCCCTCCACACCACCCTGCAGAGAGGGCTGCTAGGCCATCCTAGAGTCCTTGTACATGTAAACACCCTCGCTCGGAAAGAGTCTTCCACTGAATGCACAAAAAAGTAAACAGCACCCCGAGTCCATGAACCTCAGTCACACAACTGCTGTTGAGACTCCCGACCTCTCTTCTGTCCGAGTCATGCCTGCCACGCATGTCCCATCTGTACACTCTGGAATGCCTGGTCCGCTTTACCTGACCCACTGTATAAGCCTTCAGGGAATGCTGTGTGTCCAGACACCACCCTCCTTCCCCAGATGCCTACACAGGACATGTTGCATTCTGAGTTGGCTGGAAAATTATTACTCGTTACCAATTCACCAAGCACCGTTCCAGATCCTGGGAAAAACAGGAGACATTTAAGACATAGTCCCTGCCTTCGAGAAGCTTGGGATCTAGGTAGAACTAGAATGCCTAGGCCCAGTTCCCTCATCATACCTCAAAGAAGATGACCTCATCTGAGGGGAAGCAGTACAGGATCCTGGAAGAACCAAGGGCTTTTGATACGATACTTTGTGATATGCTGACCACAGTGCCTAACAGGGATGCACTGTTGGTTTCGGCCCAATTTTCCCCAGTAGCTTGCCCTTTAAGATTCTTACCCTTTACTGATAGACATAAAATGTGTTTTGTCACTTAGATACTGGTTGCTTATTTCTTTTTATTCATCTGCTCCCACATCAGTGTCTCTGTCTTAGATAATAAACTCTTTTTAGTCCAGAGAACAAGTTTATTTAATTCTCTTTGCAGTATAACATGCAGAATGTCACACCCTGTAAAAAAAGAGGGAGGTGGGACTCTAGATAGAAAAATGCTTTTATGCTCATATATTAAATACATGAAGTGCTCCAAGAAAAAAAAATGAATTCACCATAATTTAATTAGGACTCCCTGGGACACAAGCACTTAGTCCCTGGCTGCCGTCCCACCAGCGGCCTGGGTTTGCTGGCTGTTGAGCGTGAGCAGCACAGGGGGTAGCAGGAAGGAGCCACATCAGGCGGCGGAAACACGGGTGACTCCTCCCCAGGCCCATGCAATGCACTGCGTCCACTTTTGTTTTTGTTCCGAGACTACTTAGAGTAGGCTGCTAGTGCTGTTCAAAATTCACCTTTGTTTACGTGTTACTTCAGGATAGAGTCCTCTTGCAAAAAAACAAAATAGGAGGCACACTGGATAACCAGTCAGAGGTGGGAAGGGTGGCCTTGAACCTGTTCAGGCTTACCTAGGGTCTCATCTGTAGACCCTTTTATGAAGAAACTGGGATTACTACCAACGCTGTTCTGCACACTGTGGTGGTCTGCACAGAAGGCTGTACCACTATGCAAAGGTGAAGGAAGAATCAGAGCTAAACCACACTGTGTTCTTCGAGAAATAGAAAGTGTGCTGTTAGTTTCCAGATTCATGAGACATTTATGAGAACTTCTAGTGTGTAATGAATTTTGTCTGCCACTAAAGTGGTTATTAAATAGATTTGTCACAAAAGGATAAGTTAATGTTCCAGTATTCCTTATAATCAACCATATTTACCCATAATATATAGTTCTAAAACCATTTAGACAAAGGTAGCAATAACAAGATATATATATACAAGATATATATATATCTATATCTATATATATATATAGATGGAGCTACATCTACAAAATCTATGTCAATCAGTCACTTCTGTAATGGAGGGTTAAGAGAAAATCGTTTTGAGGAAATTGCTTAACTTTTCCCCTGGTTATGTCTTTCCTTTCCAACTGTTTTATAATAGTGCCCTGTACACATTAGGCAGTGAGTAAATATTTGCTGACTGATTATAAGAAGTGAGCAAAGAACACTCACATAGAGACTTTATATGTTCAACTCACATCTGGGGTCCCATCCTTTCTACTCATCCATCCATTCGTTCGTTCAGGTGTTCACTGTGTGTCTTTTATGTATAAGGCACGGCCACAGCCACTGAGGGGTTTCCCAAGAAAGGACTAAACCCTGATCCTGCTCTCAGTGAGCTTCCCATCTTAAAAAGCAGAAACAAGGGCTAACTGCTTACCTACAATACAGAGTAGAGAGTGGCAGAAATCTAAGTGTGCCTGGAATCCAGACAGCAGACAGAAGGTAGAGCTAGAAGGACCAGCAAAGTCTTCATGAAAGGGGGAGTTTTGAGCTGAACTTTTAGAAATTCAGAGGAGTCACATTACGTGGGCATTAGGACCTAAATTAGGAATCAGATGAAATGTGCATACAGTAAAAGTATCCCTAAAGCTCATTAAGAATTAACTCTGCTGTAACTGACAATGCATCTCTCAGTATGTCCTACCCTGTGAGGTTTTTCCCTTAGTGTGGGAACCACTTCTTCTCCAACTGAGCACCTGATAAAGTGTCTTTGGCTTGTGTTTAGGGGCCAGGTCATATGGGAAGAGAGTATCTCTAAACACTAGGATCACGCAGCGTGTGGAAGGCTCGTGCCCACGAGGTGTTTAGGGACTGAGAACACAGCTGGAGGAAGAGGTGACTCCTGTTGTTCATTTCACACCCATGCCTGGGCCTCTGCTCCCTGCGGGCACAGGAGGCAGGACTGCCTGATCTATCTCATTGGCACTTTTAACCTTGGCTGTCCGTCCGTCCGTCCGATGAATCTGCCAAATAGAATGCAACTTAAATGCAGGTGGTGAGGGCATGCTACCATGAGAAAGATCTGAGCATGTACGCGTTGGCAGGAAAGGCAGCAGTCCAGTAATGGTGTTCGAACAAAGGACAAAAGAGCACAGAAAGTTCATAGGGGACTTTGAGTTCCTAGTGTCCGAGACCTGGGTTCAAGTCCCGATTCTCTCCTTACTAGCTGTCTGGTGATACTCAAGTTTCTTAACAGCTCTATGCCTCAATTTTCTTATTTGTAAACTCCAACTTATGGTTTTGGAGAGGCTTTAATAAGAGTGTCTGGTACTCAGTAAATACTCAATACACATTAAATCCCTCTTGCTTCTCCTCTCCTTCCCTAACTATATAGGTGGAACATCGGGCAGTCGGTACCACACTAGTCTCATATTCCCAGTTACATACCAGAGTTATTCAAAGGAAATATTATGTGAGTCACGTATACAATTTTATTTTCCTAGTAGCCACATTTTGAAAAAATTTAAAAGGCTAATATTAATAAGACATTTTATTTAACCCATCATATCCAAAATATTATCATTTCAACTTATAGTTGACAGAAAATTATTAATGAGATAGTTGACATTCTTCTTTTTTAGTTTCTGAGATAGTTTGCATTCTTCATTCTAAGTCTTCAAAATTCGTGTGCCTTTTATATTCACTGCATATCTCGATCCAGCCTGACTACACTGTGAGTACTTCAGAGCCTCAGAGGGCTGGCGGCTGCCGCCAGGGACAGCTCAGCTGCACTGAAGAACCACGGACGGGTTAGTGCACAGAGCGGAATTCTCTGGAGAGATGAATTCGTTAGCAGTGCTTGGGGTGGATTACAGGGTGCAAGCCTGCAGATCGGTTAAGAAGTCATCCTCGTAGCCTAGGGGACAGTGATCCGGCATCTGAACAAGGCTGGCTTCGGTAGGAAAAGAAAAGAAGGGGTGAATGGGAGCAACACTGTGGGCTGACAGGTCACAGAACCTGATGATTGATTTAATGTGGGAGATAAAGGAGAGCAAAGAGTTGAACGCGGGGTTATGAGGCTAGATATAATAAAATGAATAATCGGTTTATAACTAAAAAGACAAATGCATTGTTCCCTCAATTAGATATTATGTGGTTTTACTTGGTTAGGTAAACAAACTCTAGAATTCCTTTCTTGCATATTAAAGGAAAACAAAAATACTGTTTACTACTATTTAAAAACTAGGTAAATGTCTCCATTTCCCTCTCAAAAAGTAGATTTGGACAAAGCTGTAGAATGTTCATCAAATATTCATCCAAACTGTCTACTAGCTTGGTAGCCCGTCAAAGGCACAAATCAAGTTTCATTTACCTCTGTCTCCCCTCCCCCCACCCCACAGACAACCACATCACGGAGACTTCTGCAGGAAATAAATACAGGTTTGTGGGACTGAACTAAACTACAGAACAAGCAAATGGACCTGTTTTCTTCTTGCGATGTCATGCATACCTACCTTTAAAACTGTGATTTAAAAATGTCTAAAGAGCTCACATTATATTCTCACCATGGTGTTTTCCCTTAGATAGTAGTATTTGTTGCTATGCCAGAAGCACATGTTCATAGAAACTTGGTTTTCTCGCTGAATTGTAACTAGTTCCTGAATTGACATCTTTGTAGCATATGGCAGGGGGGTGGGGGTGGGAGGGTGGTAAGTAAGCAAAGGAAATCTGTTTTGCATTTGTTGTACCACGAACTATTTTAGGAATGGACAGAAATTCTTCAGAGTTCCCAAACCAATACTTCGAGTTACCGCGAAAATGTTCTTTGACCTATAAATATTATATAGTCAACGTGACTTTTCAAAGCGTTCAACTAGGCGTGATCAGGAAAGCCACACAGAGTTAGACAAAAATCAAGTGAAAAAAATGTTAATGCTCATAGAGTCTGGAGGGCTGAGAGATATCACAGGCAAAAAATATCTCTTAACTATTGTTGGTCTAAGAGACTCTACCTAGGGAAGGAAGAGAAGTACCTACTGGAAATGTTTTCATCCCAAATTTCCAGGGAGTCACTCGGGTATCAAGGGAGTTGGCAAAAGCATACCTGGATGAATTACACCTGATGTTACCAATCATCAATGTAAAGATATTCATGAAACTCGCCGTGAGCACCGCCCCCACCCCATCCCTGGTCCCCACCTCAGTGAAGAAGACTACTTGGGGGTACACATCCTCACCTCCGACAGTAGGTGCTGAACCACAACAGCCAAGGCTTCAAACCTGGTGTTCCCGTAGGCAACAAGCTGCTTAAGGTGCAGGATAAATCTGCTCTGGTTTTCACATTTTGTTTCACACTGAGCCAACTCAAGTGCTTTCTCAGGGGACAGCACATCGGGAGACGTCTGCGTTTGGATGCATAGACTTCTGGGAGTCTTTTGTCTGCCGTTTTCAACTGCAAAAGGAATTAATAATAGGTGGTAAAATACGTGATTTCGATTTTGGTAAGCATCACGATACGCATTCAAATACAAGTACAGACGCCACAGAAATGCATTTAAGTTGTGTTTACATAAAGAAAGCATTTGCATGAGAGCCGGACGTAATCGGGTGTCTGGAAGCTTGGAATTCAGAAACACAAACAACGGCTTTATTTCTGACCTTAAAAGATTTCTATGGGGCAGAGAATTATCTCCACAAAACAAGTAAGTTGAGCAATCCAGAAAAAGGAAAACTGTGTACAAAATCATGTTGGTTTCATAGCTTCTAATTTTCTAGGTAAATTGGAACAGAAACCAGACTGTCTCAGTTCCTCTAACTCTATGTTCTGGTCACATATGCTGAAAGAAGAAAACCACAAATTATTGGACTTTAAATGCTTTTCCCTCCCCCCACACGTTTTTTACCAACTTCCCATCCTTTCCCTGCTGATGGCCTGGCCATTACAAAGATTTATGCTGCAGACAAGACATCCCCTAATTCTGATAAATCATCGTGTACATAACCCCCCCCCCACATGCCATCCCTCATCTTTAAGTTCATTGTCGAGAGTCCAACACTCTTGACTATATTGTTCCGTTTCCGACCGAACACAAGCATTGCTGGTTTTTTTCCCTTCCAAGTAGTAATAATGACTTAAATATTTTGTCAAAGCACATGCTCATGCTCACAGCCATCTGAGGCGCTGTGCCAAGTTAATTAGTCACTTGAATTGCTCGGTTTTAAATGAGAAACTGTTCCGTTTTGGAGCCATTCCAAATGTCTCAGTCCCTTTAAGTATCAAACAGAACTGGAAAAAACAGGAAGCAAGCTGCTTAGCTTCTTGAAATAAGCAGGCCAAATAATCAAAACAAGTCTCCATCTGAAAAATAAAAAGCTACAAGAAACTAAAAGAGAACCCCACCTTCCCTTGTGGGCAATCCCTATGGCGGCCCATTCTGTGGTAACAAACAGACCTAAGAGTCTTATCAACAGTAATTACCTTCTCCAATTTTTCAGGGGAAGGAAACCACTGTGATTTCTTGAAGGAAAATAAACAAAGAAACCTCAGTGTTCATGTCCCAAGAACCGATGGCAAAATATGTTCAATATACTTTTTAAGTTAAAAACAGAAAAAAAGGCTTTCACTTTCCATGGTTGCTCTTCCATGGTTAACTCATATTGGTATTAATGCTTGGTCATCTGAATTCAGTTCTAAAAAGATTAAAATATCTATTGTGTTTTAAAGTTGCTTGAAAATAGGGGGAAAGTGTTTATTATTCTTTATTAGCAATCATTAATAGTTGTCTTTCAATAATTGCCAATTCCCCAGCAGACGGAGAAAGTAACTAACAGTCATAATACTAAAGTCCTGAAGGAAGAACAATTTTGTCAAGTCACTGTGTTAATGAAAAATAATCTAAATATTTTACAATATGTGAAAATATCTTAAGTGTAGTATTCCTTTACTTTCTCATTTCCTAAAATGTTTTCAGAAATTATTTCTTTCCTCAACATACAATAATAATATACAGTGTTTTACTGTTCACAGGGTGTCTCACTGCCCTCTCTTTTGATCCTCCCAGTCCTTTTTGATAGGGAAGGGGACATTCAAGGACAGGAAGGGCCTCGCCCAGGTGAGGACAGCATCTGTGGGACAGGTTCAAAGGCAGAACCTGGGCTCTGAAGCCAAGTGTCCACTGTTCCCACGCATTTTGGAAAGTGGAGGTAGGGTAAAAAGGTAATATATTTCCTAACTAAAACTAGATGAGTATGCAATAGTCTTGATATAATGCCACTTGGATACATTCAAGCCCATTAACTGAGAGCTCTTCATTTCAATAAACCTGCATATAAACATCTATGTTTTATGCAGTGTTTTATTTTACACAAGCCGAAGAGCAATAAACATTTTTAACTGTTTGACCATCTAGAATTTACTG